>CAUYPK010039768.1:0-82255 GCA_963574355.1 Loris lydekkerianus | reverse complement strand
AATTCCCTCTTTTGTTTTTTGTATGGTGGATAAACATAGCCCCTGTCTTAGGTTGCCTGCTCTTGCAGTTTCAGTCTTACCCGTCATGGGGATACAAACATCAATGGTTTGGTCCCTGTCTTAGGTTGACTGAATGCAGAGTGCTCTTACCCATCTTTGGGTACTATGAATGTAATCCACTGTGCAGCCTCTCCATATCCTGTTTTAGGTTGTCCCCGCTTTGGGAATCTTACCCGTCATTGGTGCTGTGGAGGGCGGTGAAGAATAATAGTTAGATTCTTGGTTAATGAGCTAGTGATATTGGACCTCGACCTGATTTAACCGCCTCTAACCTTTTTTAAGGATACAGGGCCCAAAGGTGAAGGGTAAATAAGGGTAGCGGGGGAAGAAGGTAGGGTGAAAAACCATGTAGGCCCGTCTATGGTTGCTACCTCATGAGCCTGTGGAGGGGTTTCTCTGTTCTAGTTTCTCATGTTGCCAGAACATTTTTATTAGTTATTCCTCATCTGTGTAATTCTATTGTTTACTTCATTCTCTTATTTTTGCCTCTCACTGTCTCCTTTGCTTTAAGTTACTTTGTCTCGGTGTTTAGGAATTGAAGTGAGTGACCTATAGTATAAGGCCAATGGGAAGAGAGGGTCAAGAGTGAGAAAGGAGAATGGAATAAAAAAAAAATAAATAAAAAATGAATAAAAGGGAAAAAATGAAAAGAAGGCAAGAAAGGGGACAGAATGAGAGAAATAGAGATAAAAAAGAAATGGTGGTGTTTGGCAGGGTGCTTTGATCCACACTCACAATTCCAGAACTCTGGGGGTGCTAGTCTCAGTGGGTCCTTGAGGTTGGAAGCTCCTTACTAGGCTGAACAAAAGCAAGACCCCACCTCTCACAATATAAGGGAAAAAATGAACAGTGTGTAACAACCAATACTGACCAATACCATCTTTCCAAAGGCCAAAGCTAGAAGGACATCTTAGATCATGAGCTCAAGGCCTCCTTGAGCCACACCAATGCTGTGATTTTCCATTCCAGAGTGAGGCTTGATACTCAGAGTATCTTCATTCAGGTTTTCACTATTTTGTAATTGTCAAGTTATTTTAATATTTCTCTATTTCTCACTTTCTGGTCAATTTATTGTTACTGTTTTCATTGTGGCTCTTTTTCTTTCTTTTCTCCCCCCCCCCCCGATAGAGTGGCATCACAGTTCACAGCAACCTCCAGCTCCCGGGCTTAGGCAATTCTCCTGCCTCAGCTTCCAAAGTAGCTGGGATTACAGGCGCCTGCCACAATGCCTGGCTACTTTTTGGCAGAGGTTGGCTGAGGCCAGGTTGGACTCTGACTGTATATGGGGCAAGCATCCTGCTCACTGAGCCATAGGTGCCTCCTGGCTCTTTTCTTTTATACTTGTCTTTTCTTGATTGCCTGATTATAATGTGTTGAGGACTTGATAGCAGTGTAATTTTACTTAATCTAAACTAATAGCTTTATATATTTTAAATATTTGTTCATTTTGTGAAGAATACTTCTACTTTTTCAGAGAGGTGTATGTCACTTGCCTTAATAAGATAAAATAGCTACTAAGTGAAAGAAGTAGTTGAATATTTAAGGGCCATTGATAAATCCTCCCCCCCCCCACACAGGTTGGCCATAAAGTTTGTGTGCAATTATGCACACTATTTTAACATGAACCATATGAACTTTATGGTCACCCTGTGTGTGTATACCTATAAACAAATATCTATATCTATATACATATATCTATCTATCTATATCTATCTATCTATCTATCTATCTCTCTCTCTCTCTATATATATATATATATATATTCTCTCTCTCTCTCTCTCTCTCTCTCTATATATATATATATATATATATATATATATATACTTTTTTTTTAATTTTTTCTTTCCCTTGCCCTAGTCATGCATAGTTTTTCTACCTGGCTGGTTACTCTGACCTCAGTAACTCTTTGTTAATATCATCATGCAGATTAACTATTATCCTCTGTTGGAAAAATTATGGCTGTAATTTTTTTCTGTTTCCATAATCATAAAACAAATCTACAAATGTTCTGTCCTGTAGAAATGTAGGAAAACTCTAAACTATTGGAAATTTCTAAGACAACTTCCCCTGGTAAGATACTCATTTTCTTTTATTATAGTTATGCTTTAAGGCCTATAAACTTGAAGGTAAAATATGTATGTGTATGTTAGTGTAATGCAAATATATTTGAATATATTTGGCATTTTTTGACAGTGTAATAAGTTCATGAAAAAAGGTATATTTTCATCCAATTCCACTAATAATAAATAAATTTATATTTATATATGATTCTCCATTCAAAAGAGATCATCTTTGCAATTTACCTCTCTTTACTTTCATTTTAATAAGTATTAAATGTCCAGAAAGTGCTGTAAAGAAAGGTTAATTTCCTTGATAGAAGGAAAAAATAAAACTTTACTTTTCCACATATATAAATATACAAGTTAAAAGTATGATTGCACGGTGTAGGGAGGAAGAAGCAAATTGTTTTTCATTGACCGAAGCTTGATCTTTTGTCAGCAATCTCACTGTGGTTTTCAAAAATGAATTGTTACCTTCTAGAACATTATCTTTGAAAATATTTCAACTGTTTTTTTTTTTCTTTCACTTCAAAAAAATGTATGACCCAACTGACAGAAATAAAACAAAATCTGTAAAGCTATCAGTGCCTATTTGATCTTAAGCAAAGATTATATTAGCTGAATAGGAACTTGGTTCATAGAGAGATACAATTTATCAATCATTTTGAAAGGTTAAAAACAGGCAACTATATATAAATGTGAGTAAAGAAAGATGTGGTTGAAAATTCAACTTTTCTCATCTACACTTGCTCTCAAAGAAGAAAAAAAAAAAAGATGTGGTACATTTAAATGTCAACAGAGTTAAAATCATTTTTGAACTACACATAAGTGATTTAATTTTGTTGTTGTTGTCTTCTTATAGCACAAGAAAAAGTCAAAACAATAAATACTTCTGAACAGAAAACACTTTTTATATTATGGACTCTGAATATTCTATTATATTTTAAACATCATATTAACTGGTGATGTGCTGGTAGGTCTTCAAAAACCAGCCTTTCCCTGAAGGAGTGGAAAGAAACCAGGATTGTAGTGTTTTCTAGCTTTCATGATAAAAATACTCCAAGGCTGGTTTAGTGTGGCAACATATATCTCAGAATGTGAATTAAGAAAAGTTGTTTTCAAGAGACTCTGTCAGCCATGGTATGCACTGATGTAGGGGTGTAATGAGGAAATAAAAAATTGTTGAAAATTATATTTATCCAATATCTTCTGCATGTAATCAATCATGTTGTATTATAGATAAATATGTAATTTTTTAAAATATAACTAATATCACTTAATCAGGGTTAGTTTTGTGGAGAGCTTGCTTCATAATCACAAAATGATTATGTAGGACTTAAAAGGACATAATACTTTGCTCAAATAAAATATAAGATGAAATCCCTTTTGGAAATGTGATTAGAGGTCAACTCTACATACTGCTTCAGCACCCAAAGATGAATGGATTGTTTCCAGTTGTACTACTGGATAACCCATGAAAGATTACTTAAGTAAAGTTTACTGAGAGACTTTTTCCCTAATTTTCCTAGTATTCTGAAGAATCCTATTTATTACAACATAATTATATATGTCTATTTGTTTCATTATGTATGTTTCTTCTATAAAATGCATTTGAGAGGAAAATGAAAACATCTGTACTTTTTGAGAGAAGTACAAGAGAAAGAAAAAAATAAGCTCTAGTTTCAATTTCTATTTTCTAAGTCTTGTATCTTGGAATAATGGTATTATTGTGCAGGTGAATTTATGTGCATATCCATGTGATCTGTTTAGGTTGATAAATGCTGACTTAGAGGGCTGTGTGGAGAATTCCAGTAATTTACTAAACATAATTTTGGGACTGTATCTCAATCAAGATGCCTAACGTCTATCTATGTATCTGTTTATCCACCCAACAACCATCCATTCATCCATCTATAAATTGGTGTTCAGTGATAAGTCAAAATATTAGATATTGGTGTGACCTTTGTGAATGATGTGTAGAGTAATAAGAAGTTTCAAAGAAAAAATATTTTGAAAAATAAGTGGTTACCTTTTAAAAAAAAAAATAGTTTGATTTGTTTGCATCGTCAGAGTGCAGGCGTTATCTTAGTGAAATTGTATCTTCAAACATGAAGAACTTAAACTCTTCATTGTTTCCTGAGAGGTAAGAAGAAGATGATGAATGAATAAAAAAAAAAATCAGTAACAGATTTTTTTTTTTTTTATACAGGAGAACTTTGGGATACTGTAAGAAAATATCTGAGCATAATTTTGTTTATATTATAATCAATTGTTGCTTTAGCCCACTTACTTCTTTTATGGAGGTTATAGATTAGTAATACCTTTATCTTCTATCTCTATTCTTTTTGGTTGATTTCCAAATGGAACAGAAATAAAATACCCAAACTTTGTAGTAGATAGAAGGAACTGGACATACATGGACTATTCTTTTCTATCTTATTGTCCTCATATCTTCAATTCTCTCACCTTTAGAGAGTGTTAAGCAGATATGGGTGGATGTCTGGAGTAAAGGCAGCCTATTGGAATCGTATGCAAAATCTGTTTCTGTCTCACACAGAAATGGTGCTAGATGAATATAAACGAGTCTGGAGGTGTCTGCTATGCAGAGTTGAACATTCGATCCAGCAAACATTCAGAGTTGGGAGTGAATTTAATTGGTCATATTTGTGCAATGGTCCAGGGCTGTTTTATCACTTTTGATTAATGAGGATGGTATTTGGCATTCATCAGACATTTTTTTAACTGAGTTGATATTTAGTAGTGAAAAGGGAACTTACTTATTGACCTTTTAAGTATCCAACAAGAATTTTTTGAACAAGTGTCTTACACTCAGTTACAACCTAGATTCTATAAATCACAAGGAGAATGAACCAAAAGCTAGATCCCACACATGGCGTTCCACTATTCCCTCACACATTTTTTGGGTCAGGTAAAGGTTTTACAAATATGTGTTATATGATAACCTCTTTCTTCCAAAACATTTATTGGTTTCAATGTGACATCACATAGCTTTTCCATAATTTAGCAGGCTGAATATAAAACACCCTAGATTTACTGTGGAAGTCAACCAAAAGTAAGTACTCTAGATCACCGAAATTAGATTATAGAGGTCTGGCAAAATCCAAGCACACATCCCAACAAGCATATTAATAATAATATCAAAGTTCTATAGCACTATAAAATATAACCCTACGTTAAGTAACATGTTACAAAATTAGAGGAACAAAAGCACAATTTTATAATTGCTCTTGGTTAAAATCGAACACTTCTATTATTATCAAATAATCATAATCATTCCAAAAATTTCAACCTACATATTTTTTGACCTAGTCAAATTTTCTTCAGAAGAAATGAATACTTTCTACATAGATGGAAAGGAACACTTTAACATAGATGATGTAACTATACACACAAAGAGTAAAATCAATAGCATTGTAACAAAGCACAAAGTAATAAATGTATAGTGATGGATAAAAACATCAATGCAATAAAATGCAGACGGGAGATAAAATATCTAAAAACTTGAGTATATTTATGAAGATACCTAGGTTTCAATCTACCCCAAATTACTTCAAAACAGTTTTTTTTTTTTTTTTTTTTTTTTTTTTTCCGGCCAGCACTGTGTTTGAACCCACCACCTCTGGCATATAAGGCCAGCACCCTACCCCTTTGAGCCACAGGCGCCACCCTTTAAAACATTTTTTTAATGGAAGATTTCAATCCATCACATAAATAATTCATGAAGTACATACTGACTGTTGCCATAGAACATTGCCTGAGTGTACAGTATTTTGCGTCATTTATAGAATAAATAACACTTAGGGGCCTTCTCAGAGACACACTGAATGAGACTTCCTTCTATGCTATTATTTTGTACATGTTTCAATCTAAAAAAAAAAACAAAATCAGAGCATTTGACATTCTTTGGAATATCGTTTCCCCAGTGTACTATAGATCCAAAATTGAGTACATAATAATAAAAGCTAGGCCCTTAAAATAAACATAGAAATCATTATATGAGTGGATATATGTCTGTCTATATGCCTTCCTGATCATTAATATTATATCTTTAGAAAGCCAACCTTGACAGAAATGCATATTTATACAATCATATTTCAGTCTGCTCTGCACAGAATAGGTGAAAACAGTGGGGGTGAAATAGTTACTGAACCCGACTTATGCGATGGTTTGGCTTATGGTGTTTTTCTGGTGGAGAATCAGTTATCTCCCATGAAAAGAGAACAGGTAGTAACTGCAGGGAAATGAGAGATTAACAACAAACTGAGTGTCACTGAAAATCATCTGAAAAATATCTTTGCCGTATTTTCTGTAGGATAATTTATCTGATTCGGTGTTAGTTTTCCTACCATGGCTCCCTGGTTAAAGGAAGCACTTGACTCAGGCCTTGACAGAGGGCTCCAGCTTCCCTGGTTGGCTTCAGCGTTCCTGCACTTGGTGAGGTGGAAGGCCCCATCCTCAGTGTTTGGAGCTCACATCCCACTTCTCCACCCACT
Source organism: Loris lydekkerianus (assembly GCA_963574355.1). Taxonomy (NCBI): domain Eukaryota; kingdom Metazoa; phylum Chordata; class Mammalia; order Primates; family Lorisidae; genus Loris; species Loris lydekkerianus. The sequence continues at coordinate 75,621 of CAUYPK010039768.1, read as the reverse complement.
TCTCTACGGCACCTTTTGCTTCTTTCGAACATTTCCATTCCTTAACATCAATTTATCCCCTTTTGAAGCCCCATTCTAAGAGGGGGTAAATTTTCCCTGGCATTCTTCATCCTGGGTTAGTTAATTTATTCTTAAAACTTTAGTAGTTTAACATTTCAATATCTATGTATGTGACTAAATTGCTATAGTAAATCTTCATTCTTGAAAAGGCATAATTCACATTGTATTTAAGTATTTTTGGTTCGTGTATAAACTTCATACCTTCTGAAGGATACTACTGTGCCCCTTACCAATGCTTGTCCTAATGTAGTCTGCTAAGAAATTTCCCTTTTAATTTTCCAATTCAAACTCTTTTACATCTATGAACAAAATTGATAACTAATTTAACTTAAAATTTGGCTATTTCTTTATAACCTTCTTCAAGTAATTGGCTTTTTCCCTGCCAAATATTTATGATTTAGTCTTTGATGTGAAAACTTTAAAATATCCTATGAACATAAATTCACTCCAAGTATTTTCAAAACATATAGCTTAGCCCACTGAAAATTCCAAGAATTGAGTGAGTGTTAAAAATAATTTGCATGATTTTTCTTTGTAAGAATAATTTTTTAACATTTTGATCAAACATATGGAGTAATTTTAACTCATGGTTGAGGGATTGTTTAAAGTTTATAAATGGAAAAAAAAAATCTAGTTTCCAAGTGACAGTCATACTAGTTTCTTTAAAATGTCTCTTTAAAAGGATAAATATAAAATATCATTTTAAAATATGTATTTTAAAATTTGTAAATGATATTCCACAGAGACAGTTATGATAATATAAAGGTTGGTGCCTTTTTATTTATTTTTATGGAATTAGAAAATGTAATTTTTCTATGGGATGAACGAGAAGCAATGTCCAAACTAATGTTAGCATTGATTTTTACCGGGCATCTATGATTTTGAAAGTACTAATGACATCTGTACTATTTATGGAAAAATAGCTGAGTAGAAATCTTAAACAAAATATGGTATCATTCTTGTCTTAAAAGACAATCTGTGTCTAGAGACATTTCCTAAAATTCACATAAATTTCTGGAAAACCTTTTTTCATGAGTTATTTTGAAATAAATCTCTATCACCTCAGATGACAAAAATTCTATGTAATTTTGACTTTGAAGTCTCAATGGTTTCTAAAGCAAATTAAAAAAAAAACCTTAATGTCTTGTTTTACTTAAACATTTAAAAATAACTAATATTGATGAATTCCTAAAACAACTCCTATACTTTGTTAGCTCTGAATAACTTTCTTAAAATCTCTAAAACTTTTCTTATTTGCATTTTAGAATAAGAATTTTAGTAAACACAGTACTTTGAATATTATAATTGTGCACCACCATCTCAAACATGTAATGTAAAAATAGAAAGTGTTTTTCCTTCTTAGCAATTCATGTGTAAGTTAGATATTTAAAGATGCAATTTTCATGCAATAACTTTAACACATAATTTATACTAAACAATTATTCATCTGTCTTAGAGTTAAAACTGCATACATAAAAAATAATATAAAAGTTCATCATTCTCTAAGTGAATGATATATGAACAATTCCCAGAGACCCCTATTAAGGAGCAAATTAAAAGGTGCATATTTATTTATTCATTAATTTATATTCACATTATAATCTCCTATCAAATAGGAGTCTCCTTGTTAGCTATTAGGGAAATTTACAAATAAGGCAAACTATCTGACCTCCTGATCTTGTCAGAGGAGATGATTACACGCATGCACATATAATTATACATATATATACATGTAACAAAATGTGATGATCATTTGTAATAGAAGTTAAGGGGGACTTGAACCAATAATACAGGCTACATTAAAAAGGACATGTTTACCTGCTATATTAGTCAGAATTAAAAAAAAAAAAAATAGACCACTAAAAGATTAGATACATAGACAGATGTGGATATATGAAAGGAAATTCATTAGGGGAATTGGTGCGAATGATTGTGGAGACTCAGAAGCCCTATGACAAACCATCATAGGGGACTCTGGGCTGGGGTCCCCTACAGCTGGGGACTCTGGGCTGTAGATACCATGGCTTTGTCCAAGTTTGAAAGTCTGTGAATCCAAGCTGGGAATTGGGATGGTGCTGATGTCAGTCCTAGAGTTCAAAGACCAGAAAGCCTGGAATTCTGATGTTCAGGGTCAGGAGAAAAATGTACCCAGCTCCACGATGGTACCGCCACCTACACTGAAGGCAGAACACTCCCTCTTAGTCCCTCAGACTTACATGTTGTTATCCTCTAGGGACATATTCCTACACACAGTTAAAAATAATCCCCCCCCCCTTTTTTTTAATTGTTGGGGATTCATTGAGGGTACACAGAAACAGGTTACACTGATTTCTTTTATTAGATAAGGACCCTTTTATATTTGTGTCCTCCCCCAAAAGGTGAGCCCTATCCCTTGTCCTCCATGCCCTCCCTCCTTCCCCTTCTCAGCTCTCCCCATCCCCTAACCCCCTAGAGTGTACTAGGACCTTAATTGTCCTCATATCAGAATTGAGTACATAGGATTCTTATTTCTCTATTCTTGTGATGCTTTACTAAGCGTAATGTGTTCCACTTCCATCCATAAATAGTAGTAGACTATTGCTGCTCAATTTATAATCACCAAAATGTGGAAACAGCCTAAATGCCCACCAAATTCAAGAATGGATTAACAATCTGTGGTATCTGTATACCATGGAAAAAAAACGGAGACTTCACATCCTAAAAATAATTCCTTACCAGTTTTCTAGCCATTTCTTAATCTAGTCAAGTTGACACATAAACTTGACCCTACAACTAAGACATGTTACTTTTTTTCATGTTGTCCTATCAGGAGTAGGCAGTGTCTGTCAAGTGTCAGTATCTTATCCTTTTTGGCTACTACAACAAAATACCATAAACACAGTGGCTTATAAACTGCAGACATTTATTTCTTATAGTTCTGGATTATGGGAAGTCCAAGATCAAGGACCTGACAGACTTGATTTGGGTGAAAGCCTACTTCTTAGTTCAAAGATCAACTGTCTTTTCACTGTTACTTCACAGGAAAGGAGGAGCAGGGGTCTCTCTGGAACCTCTTTTGTAAAAACACTAATGCCGGTTTTGCCTTTGTCACCCAATTACCTTTCAAAGGCCACATCTACTAATGTCATCATTAAGGGTTAGGATTTCAATATATGAATTTTGAAATGATGCAAATATTCAGACCATGCAGCCAGATAGTAATTATTTTAAACAGATGGGACATATGATCTTTGTCACATCAAACTATTTAGCACTAAAATAGTCATAGAGTGGTAACTAAATGACCATGGCAGTGCTCCAATAGTATTTTATTTATGAATACAAAATTGGATTTTTTATAATTTTCACGTCACAAACTATTAATTTTCTATGACTTTTCAACATTTGCAATGTAAAACTATTTTATGTGTCTCATGGGTCATACAACAGTAGAGGGCAGGCCACATTTATCCCATGTGCAGTAATTTCCTGAGCCTTGTTCTATGCCACTGCTCATGAAGACAAAGATAACAAATTAAAAAATTAATGGAATTCAGAAGAATGAAATTTACCACAAGATAACTTAAGCTAATATAGTACATCATGATATCCTTCAACCTTTTCATTAGTAAAACCAAATATTTGTTCATTTAATTAAAAAATTCATGTACTTTGACATGATATGCCTGATACTGTTCTACTTTTTAGAAGTTAAAACCAAAAAAGAAGGTAAAATTTTCTACTCTCATGAAACTTACATTACTTTACAGAATTACATAGTTGATTAAATATTTATTACCCAGATTCTCCCTAAAGTGAGAATAATGATATAGAAAAGTCATGCTGAGAATGGTGAAAATATCATCTACTGTATTTAATTTCTTTCCCTCATCAAAGAAGTTTTTTGTTTCAATCACAAATACTAAAGAATACATACAGCAGGTACATACATCTCATATATTCACTTCATTCAAAATTACCTGTTTCATATTTTTTTATTTTAGCTACATTGATGCTATTATTTATATTATTGACACAAATTAAGTTAATGATTCCTTTATTTTCTTCACCAATTTAACATTTTCTTTCTAAAGCAACCATTATCATAGTTTTGGTGCAGTGCTCCAATATATATTCTTACCCATTATGTCACATAACTATGTATTTCATTTGTGTTTATGATGTAAAAATTGTCCCCTCTGCTATCGTCATTCAGTGCTATCAACAAAATTTAAATATCAATCTTTAAATATATTAAATAAGAATAATTCTCCATAATATAAAGTTAAAAGAAAAAAAGAAACTTATATATTCCTGATTCTTTTCTTTGGACCCCTTCACTGAAATATGGCAAGGATTTGACACAGATTTTCTAAGAATGCACTTGTTGGGACTGAGATCTAATTCTGTTAAATTTCCCTTAGTTGGTATTAGGAGTACTATTTCCCTTGGAATCTATTTCTTTGCAGAAATCTTTGGATTCCCTATGATGAAATCCCATTTGATCTTGCTCTCCAACTATGGCAGCACCCTTCATCAGGGGAATTTATGGTCTTTTCAATTTTGTTCCTTTTAAGACTATTTCTACAAGTTGAACAATTAAATTCATGCACTCATCCAAGAAAAATGCTCCATACCTCATTGGTGCATACCAATATTGTTACTTTCCATGTATTCCCCTTGGGAAGCTATGTACTAATGCCAGTGCTAAGTCCACCTTTCGAAACCATTTTGGAACTCTTTCTGGAATGACTATCAGAGTTATTATTGTAAAGCACATGAAAATAAGCAATAACAATAATGAATGACATTTGGCAAGATATCACTACATGTTGACACCAAAATAGCTGTAAGACATTGATATACTAAGGTTATAAAACCTTACTGAGCTGTTTGTACAGTGCTGGCAACATAAGTGCATGGTGGCAAGTTCATGAATTTAATTGGTAGAACTTGCACAATGACAGTTCTGATGGTCATTCCTGAAAAATCATTTGAAGGGTGGACGTGGCATTGGTGCCAGTTCATGAATTTAATTGGTAGAACTTGCACAATGACAGTTCTGATGGTCATTCCTGAAAAATCATTTGAAGGGTGGACGTGGCATTGGTGCCAGTGCATAGCTTCTCAAGAGGAGTACCACAGTGGTATTCAATGATGACGTATGAAACAATTTTCCTAGGATGCGTTTGTGACCTTGATTATCAGACCTTCCCCGTGTGCTTGGTTAATACAGTGCTAACTGTATCCAGTTCTTTCCTCACTGGCATGATTTCACTAAGGATAACACAAAGCTTCAACAGAGTCGCTTTAGGAAATCCAACATCTCTTCAAACTGGCTCATTCTTTCCTTCCCACCTTTGCCCTTCCACTTCATCAAACAATTTGTTCTTACCTGTTTCAAAACCCATGCATCTTCCATCCCTTTATCCACCCCTGCCACATTTCCAAACTTTTCCTTACCTCTCTATTACCTCCACTTCCCAAAGTCTTCAAGCTCCAGGCCCTCTGGCACAATTCATGAACTCAAAGGGGGGGGGGGGGATGCTCCAAGATAACATGACCTCCTGAGGCTGAAAAGCATATCAGAAACAGACTAAGCATGTTTGCAGCTCAGATAGGTTTTACTAAACAACTATCGGGATTGCCATTGCCACTAGGATCTATAGTCATCTCAACAGGCTGTGTCGGGATTTAAAAATTGAGTTTATAAATAACCTGCTCCAGAACTAATCTTTTTTTTTTTTTTTTTTTCTTTTTGTATCCCCTTCATTATTTGTCTTATTGCTTGCACTATTCAGCAAGTAACCTACACAGGCAGGTATTGACAGACGATGCAACTAGTCTTTCAACAACAGAAATCTACTGAAACTATGTATAGGCCTAGATGTCATAAGCTGTTTAATCGGACAGCTTGGTTGTCCAATATCCTGGTTTTCCTGGAATAAAACTTGAGACTGGCAATGATGCTTGTGAGTATTATATTCAGCTTGACTAAACCTTAGAGAGGGTTTTTCTTGACTGTAGATCTTCCCTAGAACATTTGTTATAGAAAAATAATTGTAATTTCAAATCCTTTTTTCTGCCCCTTTAAGATGTAAACTTAAAAGCCTCTTTCAAGTTTCACAGCTCAGTACTGTATCTTAAGGGCCTATGAGACTTTCCAGAGACAAGAAAGAAAGAAAAGTAGAAAAGTGATCATCATGGAAGATAGTGTCAGACTCTTACAGTTTCCACAAGATGGTAGAAGTCATAATTAGGGGAGGGTCTTGCTCCAAGATGTCAAGCCAGGAGAAGAAGGAAAAATTTACTTAGCTACATCCAACCAGAAAAAGATGTTTCACAATCTTTCTTTGACCCCAGTTTTTAAAAACTCTTATCCCCTGTTTCTATTTTGTGGGGGCATATCATAGTTTATTGCAAACTGAATTTCAGCCTATCTCTACTTTTGCATTAACCTTGAATAAAACCTCACTTGCCAGTTAAACATTGCCCAGTGCAATTTGTACTGTGTCATTAAGAATTATTTGAAGTTATGCTTAGACCATTTCTACCACTGTAAGTATTAGAAACTCTGGATAAACTAACAAATGAATTATTAAATTATTGGAAAGCGACAGACACAAACAGTCTAAAGCAATAAGATTCAAAGAAATTTAGTTCCTACATAGTTATTAGAGATTGTCAGCCACTGGGAGCATTTGCTGATCTGAGAAGTTCGGGCTGCCATAAACAGAGGAAGTCTTTGAGAGAAAAAGAAACCATTAGAATATTTAATACCTGGATGGATTGTCATGATAGATTGTAATCTCTATAAAACATAAACCTACTGCTAGTCTTTCCACTTGCCAGTAGTTATCTACATTTTTTCTTGAGTGCCTACAAAGGTGATGGAAAATAAGGTGAAGGGAGCTGTACCAAAAGGTAAATTCTCTATATTGTCATACTTAATGTTCCAAATCTTACAAGATGGACTTATGATCATACAACACGTGTATTGTCCTCAACATATTGAAATGAACGTGATAACACCACAGAGACTCAGATTAACTCCTTACTGGAACAAAATAATAAGACCTTACTTTAGCTGTCAGGCAGAAAGGGTTATCTTTTTGGAAAATAATATTTATGTCACATAGAGGGAAAAAGCAATAAAAGGTACACTTCTGATACAGGCATAGTATCAGCAAAGAGTTGAACATAATACATTAAATACTTAAAAGATGTTGAAAGAAAAGTAAAAAATTATGGATAGAATCTGAAAATTTCAACAAAATGAATTATCTGAAAACAACTAGGTGCCCTTCTCAACTGAAATTTCTACAATAGAAATCCTAAAAATAGCACACCATATTAACAGTAGACAAAGGAAAGGACTGTGAACTAAAGGATAAGCTAATAAAAGTTAACCAAAATTAATCATAGTTTGAAAATAAATTTGTTAAAAAACAGAAGAGAAAATGATAAAGACATTAGGGACATGGACAAATGATCTAGTATGCTGTGACTTGAATTATCGGAAAGAAATAAATGAGGCAGAATAAATAAATAAAGAGATAATAGCTTAGATTCTCTAAACGTAATTAATAATATCAAACCACAGAATCAAGAAGGTCAACATGCTTCAAAAAATTCATAAAAAGAAACAAAACCTCTTAGGCACAACACAGCGAAATCACGGAGAAAAAAACATTATTGAATGTTGTCAAAGAAACACATGCTACATATCTGGTGAGAAAAAAAAATGAAAACTAACTTTTTATTTGAAATTTTGGAAGCCAGGAAAAAATGAAAAGATTTTTTTAAAATTTCATAAAAGTAAAATAAACAAAAATACTCCCAAAACATACACTAGTTATGAATTCCATTTGCAGTCCCTAATCCTCTTTCCCAGTATTTGCACTGATCCCTGATTTTGTAGCTGGGCCAGGATTACCTTTGTGCAAATATTCCTTTGTGGAAAGTTAGGCTTTGCAATTAGTGGGTGTTGGAGAGAAGCAAAAGATTACGGGTAATAAGGCAATGTTTTGTGGTTTGCAGGCTGCCTTCATTTCTGGGTAGTGTGCGCGGCAGTGGGTGAGCCTGCAGGAGGCCTTGTGGCACTCATTCCAGAAGCCTCCTGGACCACTGTCATCTATACTCCCTATTATTCAACCTGGCAGCTGCTTGCATTGGAGAGCCAGATGACGCCTGCTCTTTCCCCTCACTATTTCTACAGAACCTACTTTTTGTCTGCACCCTCTACTGAGGGCTGGACACTTCTAACCAGTTCTGCACCACGGTCTACAGCAAATCCCTACAACCCGCTTTACACTCTAAGGTCTTTAAAGGACATTATATTACTGATAAGCTTACCTATGTGAATAAAGACTTTAAAAACCTGTATCTATAGTAACAACATAGAGCTAAAGATAAGGACACATAGAGAAAGATGTTGACAGACTGCTTATACATGGTGCCTGCATGTTCTCTGATGATTCAGAGAAGTGATGTAGAATTTGCCTAAAAGCTTAGATCCCTTTGTCATTCACTGTCTCTTGCCCTTCATGTAAGGTAGTAGCTATTGTTTTGAAGTTGACACTATTGGACTAGACTTCATTTTTTTTTTTTTTTTTAACCCACTTAGCTAGTTGGTTGTCTTTTATTGGTAATAGTTATTTGTTTTGAATTCCCCCTGTTCAAGTTACTGGTGTGTTGTGTCTTCCCATAAGAGTCTGGATGATATGTTGATTAATGAATGAAAATCTAGAATTCAGCAATTATGTTTCAAAATAACAAGAAAATATATATTTTTAAGAATTCATAAAAGCAAAAATTAAGAAAACTTTCAGATTCCTAGTTGACTCACAATGCAAGAAATCCTAAAGAAAGTTATTCAGGCTGGAAAGTGGTTGAAGTGCTTTTGCCTAATCAGAGTTCCACATTTGACAATGACTTTTATTCCCCTCACCAGCTATTTAGTGCTCTTAGATCTCATCCATTCCTGGATATTAAACTATTTAATAAGCTAAGATATTAAATATCCTATTTAATAGGATACTAGGACTATATTTATATCCATATCTTTACCTATATACCCATACCTGTATTTATGTATTGCAGCTCTAGATTTAAAAAAATATATTCACATAGATAAGCTTACCAATAATACAAAGTCCTTCAAAGACTTTAAAGCATACATTTTATCTGTTAAAAGAATTCATTTGTTGTGATTCTCTAAAATATCAATATTATGTTTTGTACTTGGACACAGAGTGCATTTCCCCATGTTAGAGCAGAATTATCAGTGCCACTAATCACTGTCAAAGTGTGAAGTGGAATACCCCTAAGTTTTATTTAGATACTACAAGTTTTAATTATTCCTGGGTTTGGAATAACTTTTTTTTAATTTTGAAATATTAAGGGTGCACAAGAATCTTTGTTATGTGGATGAACTGAATAAAGAGGAAGACAGAGCTTTCAATGTCCCTTCCCCAAAGTTGTGTACATTATATCCAACAGTACGTTTGAATCATTTACAATTTTATTATTAATATATAATTATATTTTCATTTTCAATATTTGTAAAGTAAAAAAGAATATTTTTAAGTCTGTTTTTTCTTTGTAGTATAGATTTTAAAACATTTAAATATATTATATTTTAAACCATATCCTTTGCATTAAAATAATTCATACAGATTTTTTATACCAGTGCCTATCTATGTGTATATTTTTATAAATTGGGTATGACCTGGATTGTTTTATTTTCACTAAGAACAATAATAGAGAATCAAACTATATTTTTCCCTCTTTGTGTAATCTATTGGCTATATCTTCCAACAATACTCATAAAACAATGTGTTATCACAAGGATTTTAACATAGAAAATTAGTCCAAATTAATTGTAATTTGACATCCTTTTGTTAGAATAAATTCAAGAATGACTGAGTTTAAATGAATGAGCAATGAGGATATTATTATTTTAGTTTGTGTGGGAAAGATGGATAATGATCAATTTCCCAGCCCTATTTCTCTGTCTTACATGAGTATATGGTGTGGATGCGTTTGTGTATTCATATTAAGTCATCTAACTTTCTCTTTTCATCAAAGTGTGTATTTTCCTTCCCTTGATGTGCATGTATGTGTGTCTCTTGGTATATTTTACTCTATGTAGATTGAGATTTACCTAGACTCATCTATATATAGATAGATCCAGATATATATTGTGGAGGGGGAGAATATACACACATATACCCTCCTATGAAGAAGTTTTTCATAACTGATCCTGAGAGTCATTTGGTAGTCCTGAGGATATGCAGTCATAAAGTTAAATGATATTGTATATGACTAACCACAGAGATTAAAACTACTTGGAATTCAGATGACATTATTAACCTATTATCCAAATTTGTCTTGTTTCACATCTGAACTTCTTGTTACCACATGTAGTAATGCACTTTGTATAATGTATGTTTACAATATACATGATGTAATAAGCTCTCATTATTGTTTAAGCCAATTTAAACACAACAACAGGTAAATAAATTGCATTAGAAACTGACAGTTGAATGGGGTGACCCAAAAGACCAAGGTGGGTATAAGCAAGGAGTTTTCTTATCCTTCTGTTTGAGAGTTTGGGTATATTTTCATATCTAGTTATGCCAACAATTGACTAAAGATCCACTGTATTTTATTTTATTTTTATTAAGTCATAAATACATAAATCATGTATACATTAATGCGTTTGGGATTAGTATGGTCCCAATGTTTACCCTCCCCCCATCTAACATCCCCCCTCCCCTCCCATCCCCCTTCCCTTTCCTACTTCATCGTGAGCTATAGTTGAGTTTTATCTTTCATATGAAAGTGTGGGTGATTATAAATTGTTTTCATAATAGTACTGAGTACACTGGATACTTTTTCTTGCATTCTTAAGACACTTACTAGGAAGAATGTTCCAGTTCCATCCATGTAAACATAAAAGAGGTAAAGTCAAGATGGAGATCCACTATGTTTTAAATAGAACAAAAATGTAAAAGTGAATTATTAGTAAAAAATAATTCAAAATGTGAAAAATATTTGTCCTGGTTAAACATTTGCATACACCTCTTGCAGGAAGCATAGTCTTATGGTCTCAAATTGCAATATACATCAGTGCTTTTTTCTGACAGAGCCCTGGTAATGAATTTGTTTTTTTGGTGATGATGATGATATGTTTGGGTTCCTTATGTGAATGTGAGAGTGTGGGTGTCTATACATGTACAGGCTTTCACATAGAAAATATGTAGGGATTGCAAGGGCCTGCAACTTGGTTAGTGATTTTTAGTAAATTCAAGTTGATCTGGTCAGGGAGCATACTTTGCTATTGTCTTAGATGACGTTATTGAATGTGGGATAAATAGTGAGATATAAAAAATTGATGAAAATTGATGAAAATTTCCCTTGAAAAACTAATCCCACATGAATACCTTTATTTGATAGGTGAATAAATTTACTAATTATTTAACAATAATATATCTATCAAAAAATAAAAAGCTATTTTTACATCTTCTTAATTCTCACATGCATTTACATGGCATCTATAATCTAGTTGTATAAGGTCAGACCCTTAAGTTTGTGAAGTCACACTAGAAAAAGTGCTATATACTTCATTGCTGACTATCACTATTCAAAGTACTCCCCTTGACCATCTGGCGACCATAGTGATATTCATCAATTAGGTAAGTTGCACTTTTTCTAGGGTACGTTCATGAACAGTACAACCTCATACATTGAACAGTATTTTTAATTTGTTAAAAGTTCTTATTTGTGCATACTGTGCTTTGTTAAAGCCTACATTATGTCCTCATTATAAGCCTTTCGAAAGTATACTTTTTTCCTAATCAGAACCTGGGAAGTTGTTTTGACTGTATTTTCCATCTGTAACCAAAGATGATTGAAAGAAAATGAAATAACTATGGCATTCAAATGGTAATTTCCAAATAAATTAAAATACTCTGAATAAAAAATTGTCACAATACTATTATTTTGACTTTTACACTTTAAGTACACAGTATAATCTTTGAAGATGAGAATAATTGATAGAAGTAGTCAAAACTCTTCTATATTCCATAGAAAACTAATTTTTTTTTTCCATTCTAGCTGCCAATAACACATTTTCTTCTTTTTTTCCCATTCTATGCCTGTAACATATTTTTTTTATTTTTTGATATCATTCAATAATATTCATAAAAATAAGTACACATGCATCATTTATTCAAGTAAGTTCTTAATATTATGAATCTGTCATCCACATATTTTATAACATCCACATATAGTAATTGCAATTTTAAAAAATTTTTGGTAGTGTGATTCCAAAGCAAAATGAAAATAAAATAGTAAATGTTCTTAGTAAATATGAATTTGTATTTTTGGACCAAACCATTGATGTTTGTATCCCCATGACGGGTAAGACTGAAACTGCAAGAGCAGGCAACCTAAGACAGGGGCTATGTTTTTCCGCCATACAAAAAACAAGAGGGAATTGTTGGGCCCTGCCATGTGCCTGAGGCCTATTGCAACTTCCCGAGCCTGACTAGAAGCAGATCCATCGAGCTACTTCTGCGTAGCAACGACTCAGCAAGGCCCGGCCTGAAACTGCCTCTACCTAGATACAGCCTATGTGGTACCATGCCACTGGCCCGACCCTGTCACTCACCTCTTCCCCCACCTTCTTTCCCTGCCCCTTCTCCACAATGAAAAAAAAAAAAAATAAATAAAATAAAATAAAATAAAAAAAAAAAAACAAAAGTACTACATGGTGAGAGGACAAAGTGCACAGCGGCTACAGAGATATTTTACAACATATGCAAATACTTTAGTGTTTAAAATGTATTACTTTATTCTGAACACTTTTTCTTATAAAATAAGTGGTATGAACAGATTTAGGTATGATTTAATTATGAAGATATGTACAAGTTGCCACAAAGTTATATTTTCACACCATAAATCATAATCAAATCTTCACTGACCAAACTAATCAAAACCAACAATTTAATAAAATAATAGACAGTATAACCAGTAGCACCATGTATAACTCACAAGAACGTACAGGCTCTTCGCTGGGCGCCTGTAGCTCAGTGGCTAGGGTGCCAGCCACATACACAGGAGCTGGAGGGTTTGAATCCAGCCTTGGCCTACCAAACAATGACAACTACAACGAAAAAATAGCTGGGCGTTATGGCAGGCGCCTGTAGTCCCAGTTACTTGGGAGGCGGAGGCCAAAGAATCGATTAAGCCCAAGAGTTTGAGGTTGCTGTGACCTGTGATGCCAGAGCACTCTACTGAGACAACAAACGAACAGGTTCCTACAGGAAGGAGCTAGAAATACTGTAATAAATAGGCATTATGAAAATATCTTTATCTTAATTCGTTTCTCAATAAAATTAACATTAAAACATTACAAGGCCAGGAGTCATAGCTCACACCTGCAATCTCAGCACTCTGGAAGGCTAAGACAGAAGGATCAATTGAGATCAGGAGTTGAAGACCAGCATAAGGAAGCGCAAGATCTCGTCTGAGTGTCTTGGCAGGTACCAGTAGTCTCAGCTACACTGGAGGCTGAGACAGGAGGATTGACTGAAGCTACTGTGAGACAAACTGAAGCCTGGGGCAATAGAGATTCCAAACAAACAAACAAACCAGACATAAGGACAGGAATAGATGAAACAAGACTGGCCATAATTTGACCGTTTTTGAAACTAGATGAGGCTTCGTTATAGTCTTTACTTTTTGAAAATTTTCACAATGAAAAGTTAAAATACACCGCCATTTTAAAAATTACAATTCCCCAAAAGACCAGACTTGCAGTTTACTACTACAGAGTGCAGGTAGCTATGTCTTTTGTGATTATCCTACAGTCCCATTACCTAATAAATGGATGCTCTTGGGTCCGCATCCTGGTTAAAGTTTACACCTGTGAGTTCCAAGTGCTCACATCCAGCACCCCAGAAGAGGAGCGCTGAGAATACGGACAGGGCCAAGGACAGGGCCGCAAGCTCCTCACAAGGTCTCACTGCACACATAAGGGGGTCGGAGAAAGGGAGCAGGGACCGCTGCTTGCTTCAGTGCTAGGGACGGGTACTTTCCTCCGACTACAGGAGGCCTCCCACCCGGCGGGACCCGGAGCCAACCTAGCGGCCCTGAAGACACCGACCCTCCCGAATCTCTTAGGGCAGAGGAGACCAGACAGGGTGCAGCCAAAGAGCCCAGGCCGAGCCCGCGGCGTTTCCGCCCCAGGGAAGAGACGCCTCGGAGCAGGGAGAACAACAGGAAAGTTTGGCAGCTTCCAGTGTCCAGGAACAGGGGTCTCCAAGCAGCCCGCGGCCCTGCCACGCCCTTATCCCCTAGCCGGGGCCTCCTCCCGCGCCGCGGCTCCCCGGGCCTGACCTCTGGCCTGACCCCCGGCCTGACCCCCCACTTCCAGGATCCTTCCCCATCTCCTTATCTTCCACCTCTAAAGTCGTTTGAACCCTCGGCACTACCGCTGGCTCTCGGCACTACGCTCTACCCGAGCGTAGAGCGAAGAAGAAAACGAAAACCCTGCTCAAGAATGCCACACTCACCTGACCGAATCCAGGAGTGAAAACAGCCGACGCCGGCCTCAAAACCACGGACTAGCATCCAAAATGGCGGCTCCCTCAGAATCGGGACCCGGACCGCGGGCGGAGGGATCCATGGGGCCGGGATAGCCACGCCCTCCTTTCCAGGGATTGGCTACGCGCCCGCCGCTGCCGGAATCCAAGCACTGAAGGCTTCTGGGCTCGCCTCCTCGGCTCCCTTTGGCGCTAGCGCGGCGGGGAACTACTTCCCGCGGCGGAGGCACGGGCTGTGTTGGGCAGAGCTAGTGATCCCCACGAGTCACCTGCGCTGGGTGCGCCCTGGATTTCGCCCCGGGCGGGGTAAGGTGGAGTTCGTGACTGGTTTTGATTTAGAGCCCATGCCCTTTTACCGGGTTGCTCCAGCCCCCAGAAAAACCGGCTCTAGAACAGCTTCTCAAACGTCAGGAGTTACTGCCTGAGATTTGGTCCTGTCCGCTGCTCGATTCTCCTTTCTCCCTCGAGGGCTTTCACCCGAGTGGTGGTTTCTGTCCCCGAGTGGCGTGGCCGAGCGGGTTTCGACCCCTCTCTGGAGGTTCACCCCGGTTTATCCAACTCTTCCCCCTCCGTTCCTCGCGTAATTATCAATAACTTCTGATTCCCCTTCCCCTCTATTCAGCCAAGTCTGATTGCTGTTTCAACCAGAATCTCTCTGGTCTGGTCATGTTTCTAAAGCACCCCATTCTCTGGCAATTTCTCTTACTTATCTCTGGATTCGGAGGAAACTTTTTCATTTGGTTATCCTTGTTTTCTAACTGGAAAACCATTCACTGGGTTTAGCTGTAGAAAGGGCACCCAGAGGAAGTAATCCTGCCCACTGCTGTAGAGGCGCAGGTGCATAGTCCAAAATTGTGATTTGCTGGATGGGACTGGGGCAGTTGTGTGACCGGGACGAAGCTACGCGTTACCTTAAGAGGTTTAGGTGAATTTAGAAATACCGTGTCTCTGTAACCATTTTCAGCCTTTTGAGATAAGACCAGGGGTTCCAGGACCTCAAAGTACACGGTGTTTAGTCCCTTTAATATTTGCAGATTTTTTTCTTCTGTAAATACGTGCATATATAAACTTAGCTACTACTACAACATAAAGAAACAAAGAGGGCCAACTGCTCTGGTTTAAAAAACCCTGGAAACACAGTAACCACATGTAGTGTGTGTGGGTCTTGTTTAGATATTCTTTCAAGCTAATTATAATAGGTGTTTGTGAGACAATCAAGGAAATTATATTATGGAGTAGGTACTAGATGATACCAAATAACCTAAGAATTGTTATTTTGTTAAGCCTAAAAATGGCATTGGGATTCTGTAAGAAAATGTTATCTCTTAATTTTAAGGAATTCATACTATATGTGGGGATAAAATGGCAAAAATCTTAATTTATTTATTTATTTATTTGAGACGGTCTCAGAGGTTAGAATGCCATGGCCTCAGCCTAGCTCACAGCAGCCTCAGACTCCTGAGTTCAAGCAGTCCTGCCTCAGCCTCTGGAGTAGCTGGGACTATGGGTGAGTACCATCACCTGGGCTAATTTTTCTGTTTTTAGTAAAGATGGGATCTGGCTCTTGCTCAGTCTGGTCTGGAACTCCTAAGCTCATCCTTCCACCTCTGCCTCCCAGAGTGCTGGGATTACTGGTGTGCATCTGGCCAGAAATTGTTGTTAGGTTCAGGGTTTCGATTTAGGTGATGAAAAAGTTCTAGAGGCAGATAGTGATTGTACAACAATGTGAATGTACTTGTCACTAAGCTATACGCTTAAAAATGGCTAAGATAGAAATTTTATGTATATTATGAATATGTGTATTAGGCCCTAATCCAATAGGAGCATATCCTTTAATATGGAAATTTGGAGACATACAGGGAGAGCACCATGCAAATATATCAAGGCAGAGATCTGGGCAAGGCATCTTTAAAGGAAGAAATGCCAAGAACTGCCAGAAAACCACTGGAAGCTGGGAGAGTCAGAGAACAGATTCTGGGAACAGATTCTTTCTGACAGCCCTTAGAAGGACCTATCCCTGCTAAGTCCCCAGAACTGTGAAATAATAGGTTTTCTGTTGTTTACACCACCCAGTTTCTGGTATTTTGTTACAGTATCCATAGCAAACTATATGTCCAGGGCCAGAGTTCCCAAGAAGTTCTACCACTTTATCCTCTTAGTGTATGAAGTGCCCATTTCCTCATACTCCCCAACTACGGGCATTATCCACCTTTCAAATCTCTCTGAAGCTAAGAGAAAATAATCTTAATTTGTAAGCTATATTAGTAAAATTGACTCTCATCGGTAATGTGCTCATGATAGTTTTGCCTGTCTTAATGACACAGATTATTTTAAAAATAAAATGTTTTGCCATGTTATATGTCAAAAAAGATATATATATTATATATACTATGTGTGTGTGTATATATATATGGGGGGGGGGGCAGTGCAGTGGCTCACACCTATAATTCTATTGCTTTGCAAAGCTGAGGCAGGAGGATTGCTTGAAGCCAGGAGCTGGAAACCAGCCTGAGCAAGACTCTGCCTCTACAAAAAATTTAAAAAATTAGCTGAGTGCAGTGGCATGCACCTATAGTCCTAGCTACTTGGGAGGCTGAGTCAGGAAGATCACTTGAATCCACGAGTTTGAAGTTTCACCTTTGAAAGAGGAAGTATTAATTTACACCACTACCACCATTGTATGAAAGTTTCTATTTCCCTAAGCTCTCCATGGCACAATGTGTTTAGATAACATTTGGGATGATGCCAGTGTACTCTAACCCTGGCAACACAGTGAGACCCTGTCTCAAGAGACTCTGTGTCTTGATTTTTCTCATCTATAAAATGAGAATCGATTCAACTATCTTAATAGAGTTGTGAGGATTAAATATGTTAATTTTTGAAAAGATCTTAGAACATTGTCTAACAGATAATGTTTAATGCTACCAGTATTCCTCCAGTGATATTACCTGCATGTGAAACCACATGTATGTCTTTTTTGTACATATAGTAGCATTCTATACATACCATACTACATCTTGCTTTAAGATACACATATTGGAGATCGTCTCATATCAGTAATTATCAATAACTTTCTTTTAAAGGACTACATAATATTCCATTGTATATGTATACCATAATTTTTAAAGCAGTGTTTTGCTGACTTTTAGTTTATTTCCTGTTTTGCTTCTGTGAATGGTGCTGTATTGACTAGATATTTGCCTGCATGAATTGTACTTACTGAGTAAATTCCCAGAAGCAGAAGAACTAAGTCAAAGGGTAGGTACATTTTTATTTTTAATAGATAATTGCCAAATCACCCTTGAAAGAGGAAGTATTAATTTACACCACTACCACCATTGTATGAAAGTTTCTTTTTCCTCAAGCTCTTCATGGCACAATGTGTTTAGATAACAGTTGGGATTCTTGACATTATTGCAATGTCATTCAAACCATAAAAACAAAGATGAACTAAAAGTGTCATTATTTATTTAGAAAAATTGCTTTCTACTCAGGAGTTGCTTGGATTCAACAAGCACCTGTGTGTCCTGAGTTTTAGCACAACCCATGTGTCTAATTATTTAGATCCCATAACATAGTACTTGGGGATTATATACCACATCAGCCTATTATTCAAAAACAATATCTCTTTCTCTGGCTGAACAGACAAGTTTCAATCAAAAACTAAACATAATAAAAGAATCTGACATTGCTTCACTTGAAAATCCTGTTTCACTTTTGGGACGAAAATTAACATATGACCTTGCTTTGGTGCCTAACAGGTACTCTTTTTAGTGTAAATGATTATTACTAGTGGCTGCAACTAAAACCTGATACAGTGTTTGAACCAAATAGAATAAAATATGTAATAGTCCTGCAAGCCAAAACCAGTCAGACATGTTTTTATACAGACTCTTCCTTTCCAAATAAGAAAGGTTTTTAATTTATTAAAGAGTATTAAAAAAGGCTGGGCACAGTGGGTCATGCCTACCGTAATCCTAGCCTCTCGGTAGCTGAAGTGGGAGGATTGCTTGAGGCCAGGAGTTGGAAACAAGTCTGAGCAAGAGCAAGACCTCATTGCTATAAAAAATAGAAAAATTGGGGGGGGGGGGGAATAGAAAAATTAGCTGGACATTAGTGGCATGTGCCTGAAGTGCCAGCTATGGTGAAGGCTGTGGAAGGATTCCTTGAGCCCAGGAGTTGGAGGCTGCAGTGAGCTATGATGACTGGGCACTTTACCCAGGTGACAGAGGTGAAGGAAGAATGGGGAGTTAATTGCTAATGGTATCAGATTTGGGGTAGAGAATGATGAAAATATTCTGGAATCACAATAGATAATAGTGGTTTTGTTGTTTTTGTTTTTTTGAGACAGAGTGTCACTATGTCGCCTTCAGTAGAATGCCATGGCATCACAGCTCACAGCAACCTGAAACTCTTGGGCTTGAGCAATTCTTTTGCCTCAGCCTCCCAAGTAGCTGGGACTACAGGTGCCTGCCACAACGCCCAGATGATAAAAGTGATATTGCACAACCTTGTGAATATACTAAAAACCACTGAATTATACATTTTTAAAGTTAGTATCATGGTATGTTAATTATACCTTAAAAAAAATTTTTTTTTTTTGAGAAAGAGTCTCACTTCGTCACCCTCAGTAGAGTGCTATAGAGTCATAACTCACAGCAACCTCAAACTCTTGGGCTCAAGTGATTCTCTTGCTTCAGCCTCCCACTAGCTGGAACTACAGGCACCTGCCACAACACCCAGCTATTTTTAGTGATGGAGTCTCAACTCTGCTCAGGCTGGTCTCAAACTCCTGAGTTCAGTTAGTCTACCAACCTCAGCTTCCCAGAGTGCTAGGATTACAGGTGTGAGCCATCTCGCCTGGCTACCTTAATTTTTTTTTTAAGTATGACGTTCTTAAAATTGTCCTACTATTACTTTTGGAATGTAAAGCCCTTAATACAAAATGGATTACAAAGATATTTCAAGGGGAAAGTTAATGTAGTTGAAGTGGCAAAACAATAGCTTAACTCTGTGAACAGATTGAGGAACTAGAAGTAAAAGCAAAGCTGAAAAACGCAAAAAGTCTTCTAAATCTAGAACAAGTTTAGGTGAGAGCAGAGGAAATTCTTTTAGAGATGAGTTCTCACTACATTGTGCTTTAACTTAAGGAGCTCAAGTGGATCCTCCTGCCTAAGCCTCCTGCATAGCTGGAACTACACGTGCCAGCTACCATGCCTAGCTTAAATTTAAGCGAATTCCTTAATTTTTTTGCATCATTACATATTTTACATGTTAGGAAACAGAGGCTCATAATACGGAAGTGACCTGCCCAAAGTCAACAGGCTGGTCAGTTTGGCAGAGCTGGGACTCAAAGCCGCATCTTCGATTACCAGATCTCATCTTTCCACTGCGTTCCCGGCTTCTTAAAGTCTGAGACGTCAGAGACAGGCTTAGCATTCCACAAGAAGACAGAATGAGAGGAAGGAAAAGAAGGCAACAGGAAAACAGTAGAGAGGGGGACGATGCCACGAGGAGGTGTTTTATCAGCAGTTGAGTTCACTTGCCCCAAATGCCTTTAAGTGGCAACAGTGCCACACGTTTCGCTGCCCTTGGGTCTACAGCTGTTAATGAGAATTATGTTAGAGAACTAAATGCCCAAAATAAATCTCAAAATTCTTTCCTTCCTTTGAAGGAAGAAGGGAAGAAATCTCAAGATTTTTTTCCTGATCTTCGGACAGCTGAACGTAGCCCCTCCTACAAAGGCCCCTGGTCCTACCGTATGATCTCATTAAATGCCTCGGGAACTGAAGAAACCTGAGGTGTGGGGGAAAGAAAAGATGAGGGTTGGCGACGGTGGCGGGAAAGGGGGGGGCCAAGCTGAACTCAGGAGAAGGGGAGTCTGCGGTAGAGCTGTGGTTGGGGGATGTGGGTTTTGTGGCTCAACTCGATGGTGGAGTCGGAAACCAGGATCTGGGCTGATAGTCAAGGTAGAGTTTACGTGTCCAAGAAGGTTTAGGGCACTAGAGGAGCGGAGAGGGCCGGAGAAATACCGACGAGGGTAGGAGGCTGGTGGTCTCGGAGCTCTCGGATGCCGGCGCGGCCCCCTTAAACGTCTGTGATTGGATGCTCCTTAAGTCCCGCCCCCAGGACCCTCATCTCCCTCAGGCCCCGCCCACAGCTCCGGGCGCGCGCCTGGGGAGGGGGGACCAGGCGGGGGAAGGGAAAGGAGAGGCGCGTGCACGCGCCCCGCTCGCTGCGGGTGCACGAGCAGCGCGCTCCCGCGCTCGCGTCGCCATCTTTTTTCCCCGTCTGTCTGTCTGTCTGTCGTTGGCTTTGTCCGTCTGCAGCGCCGCCCCTCTGCTCCCCGCCACTGGCTCGGCCTGGAACCGCCCTCTGCCCGCGAGGGCCCAAGTCCCGGAGAGCCCCGGTCCGGCTGGCCTGAGCTGCGGCCCGGGGCCCATTGTCCGGCGGTCTGTCTGTCCGGAGGCGGGGCCCAGGGACCCGGAGCGCAGCGGAGCCGAGGCGCCGGGTAAAAAGACCCCCGAGTCCTTCCTCCAGGGCCAGGCACTGGATGTGGAGCTCCTCGCCCCCCTCTGGGTCGCAGGCTGTCCGTCCTTTTGTCTGTGTCTGGGGAAGGAGGCCAAGGGCTAGCTCTGGCCTGGGGGCGGGGGCAGCCGAGGCTCAGCCCCCTTCCCCGGCTCCCCACCTCGGCGGGTCCTTTTTGTCCCTCTGGCGGTCTCGGCGCGAGGGGGAGGCGTTTGTGCCCCCGCTCTCCGCGCGTGGGCCTGGTCGCGCTCAAGCCGGGCAGCGCGGGGACGGCCGGGGCGTCTGACAGGCTGGGCTGCAGCTGGGGGAGGGGAGGATGGGCGTGGGAGGGCAGCCGGGAGGTATCTGTCCCCGCTTCTTGGACTCCGGCTCGCAGAAAAGCTTCTAAATTTAGATTTCAGAGAAGACTGTGTTGTCTAAAGGTTTGTCTGAGCCGCCTCGGAAGACCTCTGGGTCTAGCCTGGTAATTCCTGGGAATTTACCCGGCTCGTGCTTGGAGAAGCCGAGGGAACATCTCGGCTGATTACACACAGACCCAGCGGGAGGTTGGGAGAGGGACAGGGTGAACAGCCAGGCGGCTAAGTGACTAGCTTTCTTGTTCTCTCCTTTTTAAAGCAGATACAAATCACTTGGATTCAGGCGAGTTTACTTTGCTCCGTGGGAACTGCACCAGAGCTGGAGGTGGGAATGCACCCTTTTCTTAATCCTGGGAATTCACCCGTTTTGTTTCTTGCTAAAATCTGTGTGTGCCCTGGAAGCTGCAACCTAACACCTGTGGGAGAGCAGAGACGCTGTTCAGGGGCGACATCGCACTCTCCAGAGGACTCTTAACCTATAGGCGGACAGAGCTGCCTTCCTTTTTAACAGAATCCCTTTAGACCAGAATCTCCTCATCCCATTTTTCTTTGGGATGATGATATTTAGGCAGCTATCCATTTACATGTTTAGTTTGTTTTCCAATTTGGGCTTGAAAACTGAGGCAGTGCTAAAAGAAAAATGGAATGAGTTACCTTTAGGGCAAGCATGTCTGTGTGTTTTGTTAGCTTTTATCGTCTGACAGTTGTGGAGCCTCAGAGATCTTGCTTTGTGGTCAAGAGCGTCCTTTCAGTGCTATTTTATGTATTTATTTATTTATTTATTTTCAAGAGGCCAAGACCCTCTAGGCCTTTATTGTGGGTGTTTTTGTTGTTGTTGTTTTGTTTTGAGAGAGTGAGGGTCTTTGCTTTTTTTTTCCCTTGAGCCCTCAGGTGTGAAGTCCCATTGGGTACCATCTGGTCAGTTCCCCATTTGTCCACTAGGAGGATTAGGAGGCGCAGTGGACACTGCGATTTTATTATGTCCATGCTCATCTCTGTCTTTGGACTTGGTTGTAGTATTGAAAAGTTGCCTCACCAAGATGATTTGAATAGACTCTGACTCAAATTATTCAGCCTTATTTCAGAACGAACTTTGTTACCTTTATCTCACAGTTTCAGTTTCTAATCTTGATGGGAGAAAATGTAAAGATTAGTCAAGATTCTATTTTTTTATACAATAGAGAGGTGTATTTTAGAAAAATCAAAATACAACCTGCATTTCATTCAATTTTCTACTTTATAATTCTACAGGCACATAAAAAAAAGACCTAAAGTGTGATAGTCGTTTGCTGCTTCCATTAATAAAATAACTACTTGATTAGAAAGAAATCATATACACTAAAAAAACTTAGATCAGAGAACACCTTAGCACTAAGTATATTGTCCTCTAAATAGTTAAAAAAAAATTATTGTATACATTTGGAGTTTTTGTTTATTTTTAATTAAAAGTCTAAAAAAGAACTGTGTTTGATATGCAGATATGATAGAAGACTGCCTGAATGCTGCTTCCTTTGCCACTTCCTGTGGAGGCCTGTCTTTGCCATTTGCGGTTTCTTTCTTCTTTTGGTAAGGGGAGGCAGGGTCTGATTACAGGTTTGAGGTCTTTTCCTAGCTACAGAGAGGAGTTAATTGGGATAGCAGGAGGTGAATCTTTAACTGGAGTGCAGAGTACAGCTAGTAATAGCCTGTCATAACTCCTCTTAAGGTTATAAACTACAATTTTATATTTTCTTATTCAGTGTGAATACAATTTTGAGAAGACAAGAACTGAAAGAAAACTTAGAGGGTGACCAGATCCATCATATTCCTGTCTTTGGTGGGAAAGAAATCCATCTGTTTTTATTCCATATCTGTTTATTCACTCTATCTTTCAAAAAAGTGTTATAGCTTCAACTACAAATCCATTTCAGATCCTTCAACGATGCTTATGACTGAGACAGTCTTTCTTGTAGTTAACCAGTAACCTCCAGCCTTAAATATCTATCCCCTCCTATGTGGGAAGGGGGAAAAATGCATGTCTCTGCAGCACTTCTCTGGGGAGCTTTTCTCTTTGTTCTCCCACTGGTCTCTTTGCGACAAAGTGGCTGAACTGAGAAGAGGCTGTAATGTTATTAACTCTGACCACTTCTCTGGAACACATGAGCAGGGCCAGGTTGGTGTTCCACACTGGGCTGTTGCATTAGTATTCAATGGTGTTGATGACATTTGGCTTTTCTCGTGAGAGCTCATCTTCAACGTTATAGGTTTAATTTGATTTAGTGCCCTGTCATCCACTCTGTGTCTGCATCACTAGATAAAGGCCTTTATTTACCATGCTGTTTTCATTACAGATGCCTAAGAGTTTTGAGACATTTCCTGTCTCATAGGGATGTGATACCTTTGTTACCTCTGGGCAAGATAACTTCTTGAAACACCAAATGTAGGCTCCCATTGACACAGATTGCAGGGCTTGACTTCCAGTGAGCATGTGACGTGAGCCACCATCCTCCTTGGCTTCCTTTTATAGTTCATGGGATTATCCCTTTGAGCCCACAGTATTTCTAACTCTGGTTGCCTGAATTTTGCTTTCTTTTCTACCCTGTGACCTTGATTATCATCACTTAGCAGTATTCTGGATTCAAAAGATGGATTTAGAGTGTAATTCTCTAAACCCTCTGAAAGAGTTCCCTCTTATACTTTTCAGGACCTTTATATTGTGCTAGAGATTAATTCATTTCTTTCTTTCTTACATTAGTTCCATTATTTATAACTGGTGAGTGTTATATGCTCAGGGGATTTTTTAAAAGTCTTTTTATCTTTTAATTTTGTGTATTTTCTAGGGAAAAGGACATGTGCTAACCATATCCTTTTTTTAATTGTAGCTTAGCACCGTGCAAGGAGTTAGTAACATATCCAGTCGTGAAACTGGGAAAGGCCAGAACTCTCAGATCTGGGAAACATGTCCCGTCGGAAACAAACAAATCCAAACAAAGTTCACTGTGAGTATTGGGCTTTGTCTTCTGGAAGCTGGGAATGTTGGGGGCTGGAATGGAAGAGTAATCTGAATTTAGGGTGAGAGACTCACACTAATTTATGGTGAAGAAAAGGTTAGTGTTGTCGGATTTGATGAATTTAAAGTATATCTGGTGTGGGTGCAGGGAAGCCAAGATGGGAGGATCATTTGAACCCACAAGCTTAAGGTGAGCCTGGGCAACATAATGAGACCCTGTATCTACAAAAAATAGAAAAATTAGCCATATGTAGTGGTGCATACCTGTAGTCCCAGCTACTGGGAGGCTGAACCAGGAGGATCATTTGAGCCCTGGCATTTGAGGTTGTAATAAGCTATGATTATGCCACTGTGCTCTAGCCTGGGCAGCGGAGCAAGACTAAGACTTTGTCTCAAAAAATAAATAAATAAAGTGCATCTGGTTCCTGGAGGAAGTATTAGAAACCTGTCTTAGTTGGCTCAGCGCCTGTGGCTCAAGCAGCTAAGGCGCCAGCCACATATACCTGAGCTGGCGGGTTCGAATACAGCCCAGGCCTGCCAAACAACAGTGACAGCTGCAACCAAGAAACCTGTCTTAGCAGTGTGTGTGCTTTATTTATCCTTAACATTCACATTAACAGAGGATACCTCCTCTGTGCAAATCCTTGTGCAATAAGACACAAGGCTGTCAAGTCTGTAAAATAACGTAAGATACGTAAGACTATAATGTAGTCATATACACACACATGCCACTATGAGAGTTTTGAGACAGACTGTGTTATGGTCCATTATTTCACTTCCAGGAAACCCTTTCTGATTCATCTGTGCAAGGTTCAGCTTGCTCAGCTTATTGGTGTTGCTAGGAGGGCTTCATTTGTTTCTGTTGGCACAGATTTTACATTTTTTAATTTTTGTGTATCTCAAAACCTTTGTAATAACTCACATGCACACACACACACATTTATATAAGATAGTATATGGTAAGTGCCAAATAGGGAAGCTGTAGACTGTGTACTATAGAAGTTAACAGGAGGGAAGGTAAGAGAGCTCCATGGACTGAGGTAAGGGAAAATGATATGAGCAAAGACACAAGAGGGAATGCCCATGTATTCAGAGGATGAGGAGCCTTTGTGTGAAGCAGAAATTTTATTTTTCCAGAAGTCATAGTTAGAGGTGTTTAACTCTACATTGTAGAAGCCTGAATACAGGCCAAGTTCAAAAGGGAACTACTGAAGATATGTAAGCAGAGAGAATGCAGTAACATTTAGAATCCAGTATTTTGATACTATGTAGCGGTGTGGGATGGATCACATGAGGGAGAGACTAGAAAACAGAAGACCAGGTATGCACTATTGCTTTGCATTGTTTCTGCAGTTTCATATGTGTCAGTAGCACCTCCATAGTTGACCACCTCCCTACATTGACCATCTACTTAAGTCGACCTAATTTTCATAGACCAGACATATACCACATGTATGTACCAGTACAGTAGGCCTAGTTTCTTATGTTGACCACCACCATATGTCGATCAGTTTGTTATAGTACCTTAGGTGGTCAACTTACTAAAAGTTCTACTGTATTTTATTTTAGTAAGTACATTGTAGAGCTGGGCATGGTAGGTCACACCTATACTCTAGCACATTGGGAGGTCAAGGCAAAAGGATTGCTTGAGGCCAGGAGTTCAAGACCAGCCTGGGCAATATAGCAAGACCCTGACTCTACAAAAGTGTAAAACTTAGCCAGGCATCATAGCATACACCTGTAGTCCTAGCTACTCAGGAAGTTGAGGTGGGAGGATCTCTTGAGCTTAGGAGTTGGAGGTTTCAGGGAGACAGTCTGTCTCCAGTCTGGGAGACAATGGGACCTTATAAAAAATTATAATTACATTATAAACTTCTACAGGACAGAGACTATATGATATATATATTTCTTTATCCCTCTCTACTTCGAGCACTGCTTATAGAGGATGTTCAAAAAGTGCTTTCTCAAATTAACATTAGTATCTATATAGATTCAAGATAATTGGGCATGTTACTATCATCTGGAGAGATAAGTATTCTCCTCCAAATGTTCATAAAAAACAAATAGCTCCCTATTATTGTGAAGGACTGATTGAGTAAAGTGCAACATATGATGAGAATTCAGAGGTATAACAAAAGATTTTTTTTTTTTTTGCAGTTTTTGACCGGGGCTGGGTTTGAACCTGCCACCTCCGGCATATGGGGCTGGTGCCCTACTCCTTCAAGCCACAGGCGCTGCCCTATAACAAAGGTTTTTTAAGGCAAAAACCTATATTTGAGAGTATAGATGAGTCAAGGAGTTAAGACAAGAAAATTAAAATTCATTAAAAACATAACATACGCTAGGCACTACATACTTTATCTTATTAGGTAATTTCAAGAGTAGGAGAGAAAATAGGATGAACAGAGCATTTAAGAAGGTTTTGACATCTTACAGATTAAGAGAGTAGGATAGCAAACCTCCAAATACAATTTATTCTTCTGTTTAAGTCCTGGAAAGGTTACGTAAGATGGAACTAGTTGGGTGCTTCTAGGAGTACACTGGAATAGGTGGATAAGCAGGCCTACTTAATATAAAAGTGAATGATTTAGAAAGGATTTAGAAATTGCTGCTGAAACAGCAAAATGCAGTGGGCCTGAAGTGAGGATTGTCAAGAGAGATGGAATGAAGCATGTCTAGCATAGGTCTTCCAGCACAGGAGTTCAAGAGGATTGTTTTTTCCTCTTTGGTTGACGGTGAGCATTGATAAAAGATACAAATGTGATCCTAAGAAGGCAGGGCAGGAAAAGCACTCTTAGTAGAGATGATGGGTTCACAAATAAGGCAGTTATTATTGTGAGTGTTCACTTCTAAAAGCCACCTGTCCAGTGAAATTGATTAGATTTGAGGAAAGTAGCTATTAGAGTGATGGCATTGTTGTAGTAAGGCCAATAAAGGCTTATATACCGTATATACTGGAGTATATACGGTAATCTAGGCCTGCTGCCCACGTTATACATGTCTGGCAGCTACATCTCCTTCCACCATAGTTAGTCAGAGGTAAGATGAGATACAAAACAGATGGACAAACAGGCCATGGAGCTGGGGAGAGTATGACACATCCCAAGTTGCAGACACTGTATTGTGGTAGAGTGGGTGGGACTTTGCAGGCTCTTCAGTGGTGGCCACTGAGAGGGCCTTTACTTTGGGGCCATGAGTACAAACATTCAGCTACAACTAAGTAGCAGGACAGGAGCTGTTTTCAGTGATGCATTTGGGCAGAGAAGGTGAGCTGTGAAGGTTTTTCAAGTGATGGACCAAGTTTGACCAATGAAGAAAAGACACTGAGATTTTCTGGTTTCTGAGGATCTTCTATTTATTATTTGGGGACTGAAGCTAACCCTACCCTTTGGCAAGTAGAAATGCATAATTTTAGTTTCCTAACTGCTTGAGTCTCCTGTCACCTTGCAGTGAAATGGAACCAAGCAAATGTATTGAATTTAATGCTGCTTGTCTATTTAAAGTAAATGGAATGGACTAAAGGTCTGGGAGGCAGGAAAGTCTGCAGAAGCTTTACTTAAATGTCCAAACCAATGAACACTTGAGCAGAGTCATGGCTGAGCTTCACTAGATCTGCTTTCTGGGAAGAAGAAGATAGTGTGGCATGAAACTAAAAGCCTGCCTAAAAGGATGTGCTAAGAACCCCACTGCCATAGCCCAGCAGTGTTTGTCAGGACTGCTTTAGAAGCCAGTGGACAGGCTGCTTTGGCGATTACTTGGTTTTCCTCAGGACGGTTTTTATATCTAAATACTGGTGTGATCCTTTTGTCAGAAACATCTAGACAGACTCTTGTATTTTGCCCACTTCACTTCATTAATAGACTTGGAATAAAAGCCCAGAATTATTGTTAGTCATAGAGAAACTGCTGATGGGCTGAAATTTCTATTTTTGATCTTCTCCCCTACTTCCTTCCCCATCTCAGCCTCTTCTGAGTACAAATTTCTGTCAACTGTTTGTAGAGAGGTTGAAAATACAGTCCCTTGCATACTTTCATCTGACTGTGTTTGAACCAAGCAAACCACTAAGAAAAGGAAAAATTTCTTTTTCTTTGGAGACTTTTGTTTTCAGATTGCCTTGCTAAATACATGAGTGACTGAAAACCTTCAACTAAAATCTTTCAAAGAGGGGTAATAAACAACTTTAAAGTATTGTTTTATCTTCATTCATTCTGTTAAAATTCTTGTGGGATAAATGGCTATGTTCCCGACATGTGATAGCACCAAAGACTGTCAGCTAGACATAGAATCCTAAGCTTCTTATTCCCAGTACTACTCATTTTTTCTGAATTCAACACCTGCTCTCTGAGAGCATATGTTTCTGCTGCTTTACTTAATTGCATTCAGCTTAAAATTGCATTTATTTAACTGGACCAAGGATCCAAGAAAGAGAATTATAAAATCTTTGCTTTTTTAATAACTTTCATTTTAGTCTTCTCATCTGTTCTTCAAACTTGCTTACATGGCCTTGTTCTTATTTAATTTGAAAACTTTAGCCAAGTCAAACAAATAGTATTTTGGTGATCCCAGACCAAAAATAGGAGATTGAGCACCTTCCTTTTTAGTGTGGAGCCAAGATGATTCTTTCTCAACTGTTAATAGACAAATACCCATATTAAATAAGAAAGGTGTCCTATGTTAATATTTAGGGACCAGAGGATTTGTTTTAACCTACTCCCAACAGTCTCAAGATAGAAGGAAATATAATTCTACATTAATTCTATAACTTCTTACTCATTAGTATCTTCTATCGCTTACATTGTACTTGAGTTAACATGACATACTTTTAGCAAGTCTCGCTGCCTTATTATGAAAGGATAACTCTGGACAATTGGATTTAGAGATTAGGTAAATAGTGACTCCTGGAGGATCATTCACATGTCTTTCCTTAGGAGGTGTGCCAAAATCGCTTCTTTTTTATGTTTTTTATGTATGTATTATGCTTTATGGTGATATTTAAAATAGGAACACCCCCAAGAAATAAACTTTACCTTAGCCTTTTTCCCAAGTCAGGAATAGAATAAAATGTAAGAACATAGCTAGGCTGGGTGCAATGGCTCATGCCTGTAATCCCAGCACTCTGTGAGGCCTAGATGGGTGGATTGCCTGAGCTCAGGGGTTCAAGACCAGCCTTGAGCAAGAGCGAGACCCCATCTCCAAAAATAGCCAGGTGTTGTGGCAGGTGCCTATAATCCCAGCTATTTGAGAGGCTGAGGCAAGAGAATCGCTTTGAGCCCAAGAGTTTGAAGTTGCTATGAGTTGTGATGCCACGGCACTCTACCGAGGGCAACAAAGTGAGACTGCCTCAAAACAAAACAAAAGAAAAACACCCTCCTTTTCTCCCCAAATGCCAAAATGGAATGACAGGATTAATTTATCCCAATTATCCTAGGTGAGATTGCCAGCAAGAGTCGTAGATAGGGAAATCACATTGAATAGACTCCTGTGTACTTTGAAGGCCTAAATATGTAGACAACATCAGTAGACAAAAATGAATTTTTTTTTTTTTTTTTTTTTTTTTGCAGTTTTTAGCCGGGGGCCAGGGCTGGGTTTGAACCCACCACCTCTGGCATATTGGCCAGCGCCCTACTCCTTTGAGCCACAGGTGCCTCCTTGACAAAAATAAATTTTGACATCAAGTTGATGGAAACTAAACTGAATTATTGGCTCATCTGAAAATGTTTTTCTAGCAATCCAATGATGATTCCCTATTAAGAAAGGGGAAATTTTTATTTATTCTTAGTATATCATAAACCTAGCTAACTTCTGGGTAGGTTTCTTTAGAGACCAGAAGTGTCACTGATGAGACTGGTCTGCCCCTTGATAATTACATGCCAGTACATAACGTGTTCCTTAGTGTCATGTCTGCCTATGCTCCTAGGTATGAGAGAACATGTACCTACCCAAAGAATTCAGTAATACTACAGCCGGCCACGGTTTTGTGGTCGCAGTGTAACCAACATGGAGAAATCAAATATTTTATTTCTGCAAAAAGGGAAGAGGAAGCATTCTAGCGCAGAATTCATTTTTTGACTTCTCTTGCAGTAATTTATATCCAATGTGTCATCTTAGATATTTTGAAAATGGACTTCAAGCATCTTATTTTTCCTTTTCTTGATGGCTATGTAGCTAGGAGTACACTTTAACACGAACCACCTCCATTCCCACCCACAGTATGAGTCATAGTAGCCATAATGTTTGTTACTCTAATCCAGGCATGGTAGCTCATGACGTGGTACCCTAACTGTCATTTTTCTTTTTATCATATACTGGCCCCTAGAACATTATTTTGCTGTCTGAATTATATGTATCAGTTTCTCATGATATGAACATTATTCTCACCCAGAGATCAGCCTTTGTTTTCAGCAAAACCACTCTGATGAACCTTCTACTTACATCTTATGTTGTACAGTTTAAAAATATGGGTACCAGAGTTGGACAGACCTGGGCTTGAATACTTGATTCCACCATTGACCTTAGTTTTCTCCGCAGTAAAATATAGGTAGTAATACATGTATCTAACACACAAGAGTTTTGCAGAGAATTGAGATAACAACTATAAATCATTCAACATCGAGCCTGGAACTCATGTCAGATAGTAACTCTTACCAGTGTTCAGTACTTAGCACACAGTAAATGCTCAGTGAATATTTGCTGAACAGTGACTGGGTTAATCACACGAAGGCTGCTCAATGTCAGTTTGTTTGCTGCCCAAGGACCAGTAGTGCAGGGCAACTTACCAGTCCATTCCTCCCACATCTTTGTGTCCTGTCTCAGACCCTGAGCCTGCTTTCTTTCCTTTCTTCTGTAAGAAAAGGCATGGTCTATTGTCAGACATTTCTTTAGGGCTTTTTATCATTCCCTCTTGCTGGGGTGAGTGGGGACTACAGTTTCTACTCTGAGATAATAGAAACCTTGAGAAACCCAACTCTCTTCTCTTATGCCTGGTCTCCTGGAAATTCTAAAAACACTTACGTGTTAACTCTTCAACAACCACATAGATTCCAGGCAGAGTTCATCAGAAGTAAATGCAAAATCCAGGATGGGTCTAGGGTTTTTGGATTCTTAATACGAAAAAAAAAAAAAAAAAAAAGACCACATCAGACCAAGGAGACTAGATAAATATTATTTGTTGTAAATTAGTGTGTTTCAGGAAGGTTGTTCTTCAACAGAAAATGAATTCATACATTATAGGTTCTTTGAGTCCATTATTCAACCAGTTGTTGAATTACACATTGCTAGTTCTGATACACATGAGAAAGAAAAGAAAGTCAAGGAAGAGTTCCAGAGCATGTTTTGGAAGGAGAGTGGATGAAAGATGCGATGAGATTAGAAAGATTGCTATTTAGAAGGATTCTGTGAGGTGCAGAGATTTTGCCCATATTTGTTGCCCTCTCTTTATCCCATCACTTTGCCTCTTCTTTTATCTCTCCAATCCTCATGGAAGGTTGTAAATGGAATTGAGATTCTGCAGTTAATTTTGTGAAGTAGTTCATCACCTTTTGAAAGAAGTCAAGACTAGGAGGATTTAAGAGAGACAAGTGATGCTTTCTAGAGCTTCTGGCTTACTGCCCAGGAAGAGCAGCTACGCCCAGAAGCTGTTGGAGGCAGCAAGCTGATTTGGAGATGAATGACCCCACCACAGGGTACCCGCCTGTCTCCTACTTTTGAACAGTCTGACCTTCCAACAAGCTTGCCTGGGGATACGCTGCTCAGCTGGTGGCCTGACTATTTTTCCTTGTGACCACCAGGGGATCAAGTATTTGCTGGGCTAGAAGAGCAAGCCCGCCAGGCGATGATGAAAACTGATTTCCCTGGAGACCTTGGCAGTCAGCGACAAGCTATCCAACAACTAAGAGATCAGGACTCCAGTAGCAGTGAGTTCTGCACCTTCTGGTAATGACTCAGGGCAATGGGAGAAGAATTATCAGCGTGTGTGGGCTCTGGGGATTGTGCATGGGGGTTGGGAGGAAGACTTTTAAAAAGGAGATGTGTGGCTCCTTAGTGTTCCCAGAGGTGTTTTAAAGTGTGTGGGCATATGTTTACCTAGAGAGAGAAGATAGATGTGGCATTATGCTTTTTAATTCATGGACTGTAGTACTTGGCACAGTGCCATATACAGATAGGTTTGTTGGTTATAATAGACAGGGACATAGAAATAATTAATGTTCAAGCAGCCCTTGTGTCAGGTCAAATGAAAAGAAAAAAATTCCCTGTCTCCTAGGATCTATTTATTTGTAATTAATAAAATATAAGGGTGGCATTAATGAACTCTTGCTTGAGAGACAAGTTTTAATGTTACATAAGAAGATTCATAGGCGGGCACCTGTAGTCCCAGCTACTTGGGAGTCTGAGGCAAGAGAATCGCCTAAACCCAGGAGTTGCAGATTGTTGTGAGCTGTGACGCAACAGCACTCTACTGAGGGTAATAAAGTGAGACTCTGTCTCTAAAAAAAAAAAATTTAGGGTGGTGCCTGTGGCTCAATGGGTAGGGCGCCAGCCCCATATATAGAGGGTGGCAGGTTCGAACCCAGCTCCAGCCAAACTAGCAAAAAATAGCCCGGCGCTGTGGTGGGCACCTGTAGTCCCAGCTACTCGGGAGGTTGAGGCAAGAGAATCGCTTAAACCCAGGAGTTGGAGGTTGCTGTGAGTTGTGATACTACGGCACTCTACCGAGGGTGATAAAGTAAGACTCTGTCTCTAAAAAAAAAGAATATAAATAAATGAATAAAATTCACGTAGTGTTGAGATTATACAGCATATAAAATGCCGGAGTCAGCGTCTTCCCACACCAATACCCTGGGTAGATCTTTGTTCTTAAAGACAGAAAAGACAGTGGCTGTTACAAGGTGAGCCTCATGAATTATGTTGCTCAAGACCTGCCTGAAAAGTGTGTTTCGAGATATGTTATTTCCTAGGAAGATTTCTATACTTTCCTGATCTCATCCATTTGATACTGGGTAGTATTAATGTCAATTCAGAGTGACATTTCTGATTTTTCTTCACATTTGAGACTGGGTCAGAACAAAGAGGAAGAGAGTTCTGCAACCGTATAGGAACTTGTTTCCACCCAAATTAATAATTAAGGAACATCAACAACAAAGAGTAATTTGGCAACTAATTGGTCAGGTACAGAAAAATGGTCCCCAAAGTACTAGAAAACCTATAGAAGCCAACAGTTTCTTGAGTAACAAGTAGGAATAGTAACATCTACAAAAGTCTAATACGTTTCTATTCTAGAAAAAAAGCATCGTCTCTAGACAGAGCACACTTATTTTTTAAAATACTTCTAGTAGGGATATTTGGACTATTGATAAATTACAAAAATGTGTTCGATACACCATTGTATTAGATTAAGCTTACAAGTATTTCAAATAAGAACCTGATGAGAAAAGGTGGTATGACCCAGTCTATGCCAACCTTTTATTATTGAGATAAACTCAAATGAAAGGAAGTTCTGAGCTGGGGAATAAGGTATAAATCTACTCCAGGGTCCCAATCCAATCCACCAACCATCTGGAATATTTAATACAGACATGTGTTAACTACTAGCAGATGATTTGGTTAGACTTTCTCATGAAGAAAGGGAACGTAAACAGTTTTGCCCAGTAAAAAAGGAAACATAATGAGTGTTGCCCCCATACTAGTGGGTTTAGAAATTATACAGTGGATGATAGAGAGAAGATAAGCACTGTTATCTAGGAAATTGTAGTCTTGAGCGGATAACCTGTTGATACTCTACCCTGCATTTCTCTCTTACTCACATCAGGCCCAGAAGTCCAGGGTCTCAGTGGGGTTGGGATAAGGCGAGAGCCTGACAGCCTCCCTAGGTTTGGCTTCCTCTTGTGATCTTTAAGGTTTTTTTCCTTTCAGGAAGAACTCCCCTTGTTACTTTTTAAAAAACTTTGACACCCTATTTTATAAGTAATAAAGAAGAAAAATCAGTGTACACAAACCTTACAGATTCCCTAGCCACCAGCAGACCTCCCCACAGCCCCAACCTGCCACACAAACTAAAACATACTCAATTCTTAACTTTTGTCACAAGAAAGTATAGCTAATCCTAAGGTGAAGATTGGCCAGTTCCTTCTACTTAAGGCATTCAGTTACCCATCATTTAATTCAAAGAAGCTGCAGGAACAGTGGACTGACTTAGTTAGAATGCTATTACTAGCAGAGGAGGAGATGAAACAGTGAGTCCAACATCAGTGAAAACTGCCTGAGGTTGGTCGCTTGCAAATTTTTCCACTGTGATGAACAGTTCTTTCCCTGTGAAGTGACATTATTTTTAACTAATTTACCATTGTCTCTTTTACTGATAAGAGAGATGAAAAACTTGATAGTGTGTCTGTAAGTGAACCTTAGAGTTTTTGGGGACAGATAAATTAGTTGGGCTCAGAGTAGAGTAGTAGAGTGACACCATGGAAAAATCACAAGGGGGAAGAAGTCAGTGATCAAATCAGAAGTGCTGGTAAGTTGGAGGTGTGTTGTGCTATGAGAATGAGCTCAGTGCGAGGTGTTTGGGGAGGTGTGATGTGAAGTGTGAGATATTTGAGAACCATGTATAAGAAGGATTATTTGTATGATAATGTAGAGGGCCCAGTAACCATGTTCCAATGCAGTTTTGCCTCACATTTTCTCTTTAGTGTATATATGGCATAATAAATAACAGCTATTGCTAATTTGCACTTGACTCAGATTTGTACCCAACTAAGCAGTGTTATAAATATGTTATGGGAGATCTGAAAATGTTTTTCTATTATAGCTGTAAATTCTAGGGTGGATAACAGCTCAAGACATATTCATGCCCAAATCAGAACAAGTGACCCGTTTATGTGTTTCAGGTGACAGTGAGGGTGATGAAGAGGAGACTACACAGGATGAAGTCTCTTCCCACACGTCAGAGGAAGATGGAGGGGTGGTCAAAGTGGAAAAAGAGTTAGAAAGCACAGAGCAGCCTGTTGGTGGGAACGAAGTGGTAGAACACGAGGCAAGTGACAGATGGCTCCTGAGTCTGGAAACATCCTGCCCTGATGCTGCTCAGCCTGTGAACAGTCTTGCCTCTGACAGTCTCCTGGTCCTGCTCACAAGGGCTCTTCCTTTGCAGAGTGGGACACACACCTCTCACACACAGTTCTCATCACACCAGCTTTCCTTTTCTACCCACATATCACTGCAACACACATAGCTCTTCCTCCTAACGATCCCCATTCCCTTCCAGGCAGAATAGCCACCTTCAGGAAATCGAAGGCTTACTTCCATGGGAGTACTCCTGAACATGCTTACAAATTTAAGTCAAAGTGTTGACTCTTACTAAATTGTTCCCTGAGGATTCCTGTAAAAAGCATGATAGGAGCGGGTGTGCCCGTAACTCAGTGGTTAGAGTGCCAGCCCCATGAAGCAGGGGTGGTGGGTTCAAACCCAGCCTGGGCTTGCTAAACTAAAATTTAAAAAAAAAAGCCAGGCGTTGTGGTAGGTACTTGTAGTCCCATCTACTTGGGAGGCTGAGACAAGAGAATCTCTTGAGCCCAAGAATTTGAGGTTTCTGTGAGCTGTGATGCCACAGCACTCTACTGAGGGTGACAAAATGAGACTCTGTCTCAAAAACAAAAACAAAAAAAAACATGATAGGAGGGAAGCTAATCCTTTCTCTGCAGAGTTTACCTTAAGGAAAAAAAATATATCATCTCTCTCTCTGGGGCAGTTCTGTGTCCTGCTGGCTAGAAGCCTTGAAAAAAAGGGAGATGGGAACAAATTTAATTCCCTTTCAACTATTTGTCCTTTGGCCCACAATGAGAAGCTAACAGTGTGACATGTGACATCAGATTGGGC
The DNA here is from genome assembly GCA_963574355.1 of Loris lydekkerianus. Lineage (NCBI taxonomy): Eukaryota > Metazoa > Chordata > Mammalia > Primates > Lorisidae > Loris > Loris lydekkerianus. The sequence continues at coordinate 39,229 of CAUYPK010039768.1, read as the reverse complement.
TCCTTTTAACAGGATACCCTGTTTAATATCCTGGGAGGGCAATGAAGAGAACAGTAAAGAGTCTTAATGAGGTCCCTGTCTGTTGAATCGCAGGTCACAGGGAATTTAAATTCTGACCCCTTGCTTGAACTCTGCCAGTGTCCTCTTTGCCAGCTGGACTGTGGGAATCGGGAGCAGTTGATTGCACACGTGTACCAGGTATGGTGTGGGGAGCTACATGCTTGTCTGACCACTGGCAACTTATTCACAGATTCTGCCTTGGCCTCCGCCTTGGCCTTGGCCTCTAGCTCCTGAAGGAATCTTGGATTATTGCTTCCAAGATGACACTCCAATCCTCTAATTTTCAAGAATAAGTAAAATATATGGGATAAATACATCCTGGGTTCCCAAGCAAACACACAGTGAAAATTAAGTTTTTTTCTATATTATTCATATTTTAAACAGTGAAATAGAAACTAACATCTGTTAATGAGAGTTTGTTTTAAAGAAAAAAATTAAATTTTTTAATCTAAATGTTGCTGAAATACTAATGAAAGTTATAATAAGCAAGTGGATCAGAATGAGACTTTCTGTGTTCTTGGTCCAGTCGCAGAGCACCTGTGCATCATCATCTTGACAAGGCATTAGCACACATGGCAGCCTGGATAGTACCTTGAAGATAACTTGGTTCATGAGAAGAAATATTTCTTTGGAAGACTATCTTTAAAAGATTGAGGACATGACAGGCGCAGTGGCTCACACCTCTAATCCTAGCACTCTGGGAGGCCAAGGCGGCTGGATCGCTTGAGTTTAGGAGTTCAAAACCTGACTGAGAAAAAGTTAAAAAAAAAAACCAAAACCTGACTGAGCAAGAGTGAGACCCCTGTCTCTACTAAAAACAGAAAAACTAGCCATGCATTATGGCAGGTACCTGTAGTCCTAGCTACTCAAGAGGCTGAGACAAGAAGATTGCTTGAGCTCAAGAGTTTGAAGTTGCTATAAGCTATGATACCACAGCAGGGTGACAGAGTGAGACTCTGTTTCAAAAAAAAAAAAAAAACAAAACGAAAAAGATTTTCTAGATTGAGGACAGGCAGAATATAAGTACCTATTGTATACCAGTATTCCCAGCCAGCTTCTAGATTTGGCCTTCATCACTCCCTTAACATGTTTTTGTACCTGCATAATGAAGTAAGGTGACAGGGGCTCTGTCAGGCTCTGAAGAGGGCTCTAATGCCCCAATGGTCCTTAAGCCAGCCATGTTTCCCAGAATACAGTGAAAGCTGAAGCTAATAAAATCTGACCAACAGTCTGAATGACCAGGCCCTTCTGAAGGCCCACTTGCACAAGAAACTGAACTTTCTGGGGACTGAACAAAGAGAATAATTCCAAGTGCCCTGTTCTGAGACATTTTCCCAGAAAGTAGTTTCTAAGTGGGTGCAAACTGTCTTGGAAGTAGTGCAAGCTTGACAGATTAAGGCTCTGTTTTACAGCACACTGCAGCAGTGGTGAGTGCCAAGAGCTACATGTGTCCCGTCTGTGGCCGGGCTCTTAGCTCCCCAGGGTCACTGGGTCGCCACCTCCTCATCCACTCGGAGGACCAGCGGTCTAACTGTGCTGTATGTGGAGCCCGTTTCACCAGCCATGCCACTTTTAACAGGTTAGCCGGGCACCTACACTTGTTGTGCTGGGAGCAGATTACTGGGTGTCGGTTCTGCTTTTCCAAGTCAAAGTGAAGACAAGAGATAGGTAATGCTTAGGTAACTGAGTCACGACTATTGGGAAATACAAGTAAGAGGCTGGGAAAGATTCCTTTTCCATTAGATAACCCCAAAGTAAAATGAATTCCCCTTTCTTTTCCCATCAGAATAATATTTTAAATTAGAAAGAGATGTATGGAAGCCAAGAATATACATGGTAAAGCATGAAGAAAGAAGTTACAGGGTTCTGAGAGGACCATGGCATGAGGATGTAGTCTCCACCGATTCCTAGTTAAACTGGGACTATGTGAACATTGTGTCCTCATCCCGTTTGGGCAGAGTTGCCTTTGCACTGCAGGCAGTGCCAGGAGAGGAGGAGGTGACTCAGTGATCTGTACCTGACCAGAGGCGGTCTCCACCTCCAGAAGCCTGGCCTCCCACAGCAGGACTGCCCTGCAGAGCTTTCCCAAACACCATTCCAGCTTGAGTGACAGCTTCACATTGTTAGGGCTCCTCTGATTCCTGGTGCATTGTGGCTGCTGGCAGTCATTAACTCCAGGTGGGCAGTAAGAGGTGGTAGACACCCTAGCCCAGAGAGGATGAGGGGTGGAGAGAGAAGAGGTCTGCCAAGCATTCAAACTGACCCCTAGCGGTGAACTTGAAGCAACAGGTCTCTCAGGAAAAGAGTAAGCCTGGGCTGAATACCTGAGCCTTGCTGGAATGAAACACTAACCATCCAAAATTTTTGCTTTCCAGCGAGAAACTTCCTGAAGTACTTAATATGGAATCCCTACCACCAGCCCACAACGAGGGCCCCTCCAGTGCTGAGGGGAAGGACATTGCTTTCAGTCCTCCGGTGTACCCTGCTGGAATTCTGCTTGTGTGCAACAACTGTGCTGCCTACCGGAAGCTACTGGAAGCCCAGACCCCCAGTGTACGCAGGTGGGCCTTACGTCGACAGAACGAGCCTTTGGAAGTACGCCTGCAGCGGCTGGAACGAGAGCGCACGGCCAAGAAGAGCCGTCGGGACAATGAGACCCCCGAGGAGCGGGAGGTGAGGCGCATGAGGGACCGTGAGGCCAAGCGCTTGCAGCGCATGCAGGAGACGGATGAGCAGCGGGCACGCAGGCTACAGCGGGATCGGGAGGCCATGAGGCTGAAGCGGGCCAATGAGACCCCAGAGAAGCGGCAGGCCCGACTCATCCGAGAGCGAGAGGCCAAGCGGCTCAAGAGGAGGCTGGAAAAAATGGACATGATGTTGCGAGCACAGTTTGGCCAGGACCCTTCTGCCATGGCAGCCTTAGCAGCTGAAATGAACTTCTTTCAGCTACCTGTAAGTGGGGTGGAGTTGGACAGCCAGCTTCTGGGCAAGATGGCCTTTGAAGAGCAGAACAGCAGCTCTCTGCATTGAACCACACCGTCCTGCCTGCCCCCCCTACCCACCTACCCACTCAAACTCACAGGGATCAGTACTGCCGCCACCCACAAGGCCCTGTCTGCTGTCAGAGGCAGGCCTGGTGTGTTGCAGGTGGACCTGTGTACCCCTTGCATGTGGGAAGGAACAGGATGATGTGGTCAGGAGGGACCTGGCTCAAGGGAGCAGGCACTCCAGAGAACTGGACTCCCCAGTCCACTGTGGCTGGCCATGCTTATAGGACCGTGGGGCCCCAGTGTGGCCTATGAAATTGTGAGGACAAATAAATTAATTTTATCTTTACTGGTCCTTGCCTGCATGAAATGATCTAGGAGAGAGTGGGTACAGGCGTTCAGGCAGTGACTTCTGGTGTTTGCCCTTTTCTGAGGGAGGGTGCTTAGGCTGTTCAAGCAGAGGTCCCTTATTTGGATCTTTACAGGTTGATGAGGAATAGTTGATGTTGAAGAAGAACCAATGCTAACTTTGAGGATCCATTCCCACAACCATCCTGAAGATAGCTGCCATCCCAAGGACTATTGAAACCTGGCTTACCTTTTCCAAACTCAGAGTAATAGAAGGCTTTCCTGATAACTGGCATTTTCTAAAGACTATGCAGTACTTTCAACTAGGTGCAGACAACTTTTCTCAGCAACGCTGTCGAACATTTCAAATTCCCTCTTAGCAGTCAGCTACATCTAGCAGTATATTCATAGCAATGGCTGAAATGTTAAGGTCCATAGTACCAAGGAACTCACATTTAAGAGAAGAGGTAGTAATCCATCTTTTTATTCCCCAGCACCACGGTAGGCTGGTAAAACCCACTGAGGGGCTTGGCACCCGTAGCACAGTGTTTACAGCACCAGCCACATGCACTGAGGGTGGCGCATTGGAACCTGGCTTGGGCCCACTAAAACAACAATGACAACTGCAACAAGAAAACAGCCGGGCATTGTGGCGGGCGCCTGTAGTCCCAGCTACTTGGGAGGCTGAGGCAAGAGAATCACTAAACCCAAGAGTTGGAGGTTGCTGTGAGCTGTAACACCATGTGACAGCTTGAGACTGTCTCAAAAAAACAAAAACAAAAAACCCACTGAGGAAAATCCAGTATAAAGGTGATGATAAAAGAGCTCAAGTGAACAGTGGTGAAGGCTTAGAGTGAAATGGTTATTCTGGCAGTTTGTATGGCTGCCAAACTGGAGAAGATGAGCTGAGGTAATTTCTAAAAAGTTCTGTGATGGTACAGAACTTTCCTAGCCTGCACCAAAGGTTGTGTACAGTTTAGATAATTATAGATCTTGAGGTCCAGAAGGAAGTGCCCTAGTTAAATTGTAGCCAGAAAAATAACTATGCCAGGAATGTGGACCTCTTCCAGTATCATAACAGGGAAACCTGGGTTCCTCTCTGGCCTCCACAGGGCTAGTGCTATTTAATTGTGTCAACTGACGCCCACCAAACTAGGGTTAATTCCTACCAGGTGTGCTCAAGTAATTGTTCTGAAACATGGATTTGCAAGAAAGACCTTAATCCAAATGCCATTTTCCCACAGAGCTCCATACTGGGATGCTTTAGAATGGCTGAACTCATTACATGCCAAGATTATTCTGAGCGTGCTACAGGGATTATCTCGTTTAATTTTTACAACAAATTCTGAGTTAATACAAACTGAGAAGTTAGATATCTGTGTTCAAAACTGCTCAGCCACTTACTAGCTGTATAACGTTGGGCATGTTATTTAGCCGTCTTGGCTTCCCCTTCCATAAAGATAATACTGCTATGAAGCACTACAAAGCATGCTTTATATTAGGATGGTTTGTGGCAGATAAAATGTACCATAAATGCCACTTACAAGTGGCAAGCTTTCTAAGTTGTAGGCAGTAACACTGATTGAGGCTGACTTCCTCCAGCAATTTCTGGTAGTATTCCTGAAAAAAGAATTGGGGGGAAGGCCAGCAGTGAAGACACCCTCAGATCCTTGTCATTGGTTCTAACATTTGAGTCTACAGGTAGACTTCTGGGTCTCCACCAACAGATGGAAGCCCATGCTTCATGCCATCAGCCCTGAGCTCACCACACAAAGATGGGTACCATTTGTGCTCCATTATAAGTGCTCCCAAAAGGGATTCTATCCCCCACCCCAAGGCCACCACCTAAGGCTGGGATAGGAAGAAGGCGCAAACACCAAAAGGAAAAGCTAGTAGTTTATATAGATAGATATATAGATATATATATAGATATTGATAGATAATTGTGTTTACATAGTCCACAAGTTAAATGCAGGTATCCATAAGAAGAGCATTAACAATAAAAATACAATCTGTGTGTAGCCAAGTACAGAGACTTAAAATGGTAAAACAGCAAAAAGGATTTCACAAAAGTACAAATATACAGTACAAATTGATTTATTTAAAACAGTTACAAAAAAGCACAACAAAATAGAGATTATCCTTAGAATTATTAATGCTTTGTTAAAGATCAGGTAGGATTAGAGGGTAAGAAATGGTGTTGGGTGGGGGAGCACCTGACTAGTTCTAAGGCTTTAGATACAATGCAGTTGATTACATATTAAGTCAGCCATTACATACTGGGGATAGTAGTTGGGGGATCAGTAATTTATCTACAGGGAACTCCTACACAAATCAGATCCAACCAGACCTCCCCAGTGCCATCCTCCTCCACTCTGTAGAACCCTAAAGCCACCTGGATGACAACATTCCCATCCATCTTTCTCCACCCCATTCCCTATCCACATATTCTTCCCTCTCCTAAGGTGCTGTGCAAGCTGAGAGCAGTCTGCTCTCTGCAGCTGGAATATATACTGTTTTGGCTACAGGGATCCTGTGTGACTAGGAAGGTTGTTGGGGACAGCCTTATTATAATACTTCAAGTTAGTCATGAGTACAGTCAGTCTCTTCCCCAACACAATCTAGATTCTCTTGAATGCAAGTATCAGCAAGTGAGGGATCAACCCTGCCTTCAGCAATACCAGCAACACACTAACCACTCACAGCTCACAAGTACGTGCAAACTCCCTGTCCAGGGGGGTAGGTGTAAAACCACTGTGTCATCAGCACTCTCTCTCGCTTGCTCTCTCTGAAGAACCTCGGTCCCCATGACAGTCATAAAGACAGAAATAAATGCAAGTATGACAATAGGTAAAGGCACACAGGCTGCTGCCACACACTGCAGACAGGAACCCAATCTGAGGCCATTTTCACTGCTGGGCATTTGCAGTGGAATGGCTTCGAGGGTCACACAGACTGGGTTTGTAATCTACCAGGGAGGGATTTAGGCTTAACAGGAGACTAATAAAGAAACCTTTAGTGTGAAAAGTGCATTTATGACTACTGTTCCTGCTGGGGAGGCAGTAGGGCAAACCGCAACACCTCTCCTCCTTCCGCCCCAGGCACTGTGCATAGTCTGCAGATAAGGAGAGAGTGCAGTAAACTCCAGCATCTCAAGGGCCAATGTCATCCTAGGCCAAGACTAGGCTTCTGGTCCAAAGAAGGATCCTAGAGTTGAAAGAGCAACTGACAGCTGCAAAGACCCAGATGCTTATTATTGCATAATGTGGGAGACTTTCCCTACTCCGGGGAGCTGGAGGGTGAAGGCTTCCCAGCAAAGGGCTAATAGGTTCCTGATCAATATTCAACTTCCTAAGGTTCAGCTCTTCAACTGTAGTGTACACTTTTTCCCATCTGGAAGGTACGTAGCTTCAGTGTGGTTTAGTAAACTTAGTTGGAGGAGGCCAAGATGTCGCCCTAAAATTTGGCCTCTGTCCTATTTACTTTGTTTATATGACTAATCTTCCATGGCCAATTCAATTATTCAGGTTATCTTTACTCCAACGGAGCCAGGCCCTTTGTAAGCCAACCCATGTCCATTTTCACTTCCAGTGTGAAAACTCAACTCTTCAATATGCCTGCTCGTTGTAGGTCTAAATCACACCACTATCCTGTGCTTCCCCTTAAACCACTTATGATGTCCACTGGTAAAAATAAAATTAAATCCTACTTGAAGAGCTATTTCAGCCAAACTTCAAGCCCTCTCCCAACGCCAAAGTCCACGTCACTGGAACTAGATGAACCTTGCTGGGATATGGCCCTAATTTCCCCTTCATTTAGTTTTTAAAACAGGACACAACATACCATAAAGGAAAGAAATTACTACGGAAAACACACACTATTAGGACCTACTTGTCTCCCTCAAGATAGACATTTGGAGTCAAAGGGCTCTTGACAGCACTGAAGCCATATCCCTTTGGATTTGCCAGCCCACCAGCAGCATTTCATATCATCCCTGTTCAGTATGACTTTGCCATAAAATAACACTGGCACAGCACAGGTAAGAATGAACAGAATGCCTGGATTGAATCTACATGGTCAAAGACATGGAAAGACCAGACTGTAGAGGACAGCAGGCAGGACACTGAGCAGACAGCAGCAGTGGCAAAGCAGCACAGAGCAAAGCCCCTGGTGTTGCAACCAGCTAGAACCAAGAGTGTAGAAGGGTCGCTCCGGATGTGCTGGGGCCCCTCCCCTCAGGTACAAACACTCAGCTCTTAACTCCCAAAGCCCCTTGCCCACACCAACCCCCTCCCCCATGTACAGTAATCTTGAAAGGAATGACGACTCAAGACTTAGGTTATTACCCATCCTTTACTGGGTTCCCCTTCTCCTGAATTGGTACAGACATTTCTGTACAGTGCCAGAGGGAGCCATCCTCTTTCTATCCCTACGCTCTGGGAATGTCCTACCAATGACAAGGGACTGGCTCTAGCCTTCGTTTGGGAATTGCTTATTCCCAAAAAGCTGACAACGTCCCCACTAAAAAGTTCACTCTCTCAAAACCACTCTCATGTCTCTTGCAAACTTAGGATATTCCTGTAAGGAAGAATGGACACACCACAGGTTACTCTTATTTCTCATGCCTGGAAGAAAAGACTGAAGCAGAGGGAAAAGGCAAGGGGGGTGCACAGCTCTGACCAAGATTTTGACCACAGGCCTTCTTTTCCTGGGGGACCATACTTTATGAAAGACACCTTTGCAGCTCAGCAAAATTGAGTATTAGCATGTTACACAGGCATGGCATATTATGGGAGCTACTAGTATTGCTTTACTAGCAAGAGACACAACAGGAACAGTAGCAGAAAGGGCCCAACTTGCCAAATTCCTTAAGAATTTCCCTTTCCAGGATTCAGCAGAAGTTGCCTGGCTGGACTTAAACTACTTGGCTGGTATCTAATTAGATACAACTTTGCTCCCATAATGAGGAAGCTTGGTTGGTGTCCTTGGTGGATGCTTCTTGAGCATCTATTGTGTGCATGTCACCATATTCAGTTGATGAGACTTCCTATGAGGAAGAATGCTTGCAAGAAACCCATGCAAACAATAAGCCTTAGGGATGAGCTGCCATGAAACAGCTAGGGATGAGGCCCTCTCAAGGCTCTCATCTGAGAGGATTCCCCAAGACTCAACCCCACAGGCCCCCACTGTAGGAAACAAGCCAGAGAAAGCAGCATTCAGAGAGAACAGGGGACAGAGAAGGGAAAGCAGATCCCAAATGTAGTACAAGGTTTGTGTTTGGTTCTGACATGAACTGGAGACTGAAGTACTCACAGGTCAGCAGATTCCTGTGGATGGATCCCCAAAGGCTGAGTGACTAGCTATTTGCTTTCAAGGAATAAAACCATAAAGCATAGGGCTTGTAGCAAACAAGCCAGTTTCAGTCCCTCTGTACCCCCAGGAGAACAACCTTTAGCACCTGAACACTAAGAATGACTCCATTCTCAGAACTTCCCCTCCCCTCAGGAGGTAGGTAAGATTATTTATCCCCATGTGGAAGCTGGGGAGGAAGTGAAAGAGCGAGAGGTCACAAGACTTGTCTAAAGTCTTTGACACAGCAGAGATCAGACCTTAGAGGTTTGGGCTCCTGGTGACAGGCTGGGCCTCTATAAAGGATCATACCCTGGGAGAAGCCTAACGAGAGAGCTGGGTGGACAATACCCTGAGTTGCCTTTAAGAGTCTAAAGACCCCCCAAAAAACAAACAAAAAAAAAACACTCACCCACCTGAAAGCTAGTGGGGAGCCTAATTCCCAATGTCAGTGGAACCCCACAGTCTGAGCTGATGCTGAAAGTTATGAAGAAAAAAACGTGGGCTTGAGACATGGGGGCAAATGCAACTAAGACTGCAAATACTCTTTGCCGAGGAACATACCACCACCAGGGGAGACCGCTTCAGGTATTGAAACGTTATCAAGACCACCCATCCCGTTAGAGCTGGCGGGAGGAGAGGATGGCTTGGAGATGCCAGAATGCTGGGAGAGGTCAGAGAACAGGATGGGAGGGGCTGTGTAAAAATGCCAGGATGGACATTGCCTGACCAGGTGTCATTTGCCCTGGCCCGGGCATAGTTCCCTTCTTGTTTTTCCACCAAGCTGTTTGGCAGTGGAAGAGGAGGGGACATGACTGAGTTTTTAAAAATAAAGACTACAGCTGAAGGGGAAACCAGAGAGACCCCTACACACCAAAATCTAGAGGTCTTGGTCAGAGTGGACAAAACCAGTTTTGCAGAAGAGGAATGGCAGTGCAGCTACAAAGGAGGCCCAGGTCAGGACACCATGCAGAGAGGTCAGGGCAGCAGGAGGGTAGGAGAAGCGCAGGCACTTAGGCACAACATAGACAGACAAAGGCGGGGTGTAGGTGCCTAGAGAAAAGGGTCCACTGGTTCTTTCAAAAGTCACCATTACCAACTAAAGATTCAGTGAAATTTCAAAGCAGGTCTGGCATGCTGAGTTGGAGAAGCTTTATGAGGTCAGCTCCTTCTCCAGAAGGCCTGCCTGCAACTCAACCAGCCTATCAGATCTTTCTCCCAAAGTTCCCTGACGGGGTCTGCAGCAAGGCAGTACTTCACTCTGAACCCTGGAAGAGCTTCTCTCTCTCCTGCCCCCAAGCTGCTAGAAGCCTTATAGGAGGAATGGTGAGGAGAGGTGGGGAAGGGCTGTGATGCAGAGGATCAAGCAGAGTCCTTAGGTGAGTGCTCCTCCCACAAACCCAGCCAGACATCTGTAACAAAGTCACCCTTTAAAGTGCACATCTCTCACAAGAAGGGTTCTGGGTGGGAACCCTCTTATTTCCAACCTTGGGGCCTCCTGCCCTTCCACACACACACAAAAAAAACCTTCTGACAGTTTAACTGCTACTATAAGCTGTGGATCATCATTTTTGGCTCTTTCTATACTCCCTCCCCCTGCCACCTGCTACCAAAGCATGGACTTCCCCTTGCAGGAGCTAGGGATGGGGAGGAAAGAACAGGGAGGCCCTGATTTTGGAATGTTTCTTATCCTATGTGCACCCCCTTCCTTCCATGGCCCGGGTCTGCTGCTCCCCAGCACAGTACCCTCTGGGGCTGTCCAGAAAGGATGCCATTGGGTAATAAGCAACAGATTCTGCCTTGGGAGGCTGACTTCATGCCTCCTCTTTCCCCCCAAATCTCACTGCCAGGAGAGCCATTCCCTGCTCGTTGTGTGCAAATCCTCTGCCTGCTCACAGTGAGGCTTAGCTCTGGGGTAAAGCCCCAGTCTTGGTCTGGGAAAGAGGTTCATTTTCCCGCATTGGAACGTCCTTCAATGGACAGCTTTACCTCCTGTGGAATGAAAGAGGGACGGAGCAGCCCAGCCCGTGCCTCCTCCCCTTGCATGCTGTATCTTTGGAAGTTCGGGGCTGGCCAGCAGGCCTGAGCACCAGGCTCAGGCTGGGAGGGCTCTACCACACGGGAGCCCTCTCCTGCCAGCTGGCTCTTCCCCTCACTGTCACATAGCTCTCTGGGTCCCAAGACTGTCCTCTCAGGCCTTTCTCGGGGGGGACCCAGCTGGGCTGGGGGAGCACAGCTGGCCTGAGAAACTGAGTTACTGTTCAAGCTCTGTAAACTGATAGAGATGCAGACATCTCCCACCTGTAGCCGATGGCAGGGCAGAGAGAAGAGTTGTGCAGTCCGCCCAGGGCTGCAGGAGGACCAACCCTGGCCATATACAAAGAAGGGGTGCTCGGGGGGCACCTCGATGCTCACTTTGCTTTGCTGCTCACCAACCACGAAATGCAGCATGACAAATCCAGGCCATTGGCTCTCCTGAATGTCCACGACTGTGCTAGAGTCAATCTTCAGCCCCCCACTCACTTCGGCACTGCGCACAAAATCCTGGGTCTGGAGGTCCTCCACCCGCTTCAGCTCCCCTGTAGCCAGCTGGATGATGGCGCCTTTCATGAAATGGGAGGGCAAGTGGGAGGAGGTAATGGGGGGTGGCGTTGGCTCCTTGTCTGGAAAAGTGGCTCTGGCCTGCATGTCCAGACTTGATGCTACCAGGATCTCTGAGCCCACGGGCAGCAGGCCTGGGTCAGTTCCAGTGGGCACCAGGTTGCCATTGGCTACAACCATTGCTTTGGGTAAAGGTCTGTGTTTTACTGGTTCCTGATGGGACTGAGGGTAGAACCCACGGGTCTGATTTTTTTCTGGCAGCTCTGTCGGGTTCCTGGCTGACCCTCGCCCCTCACCCTGATGGTCAGGGGTATGATGGGACAGGTTGAGGGGACTGGGTTCATCCTTCCTCTGAGCTGCCACCACACGATAGTCCTGAGACGCTAAAGCGCCAACCACCCGCTGGACCTCAAGGTCAGTGTCTGGGGTCCCTCGGTGTGCTGGCGCTGCCACCTCTACCCGTGGAGTCTGAGAACCTGAAAACAGCTGTCCATCCACCACACATTCTACAACTGGCACCAGTCCCTGGCCTTCACCCTTGGTGTTGGGGGAGTCAAGGGCTTCACTTTCCCGTCTTACTATATTTCGTTCTCGTTGTCTCTGTCCTCCATTGGCAGCAGCTGCTTCCAGAGCAGGCTGACCCTCCTGAGGCATAAGAACTGGGCTGGAACCTGCTGGAGGGGTTTCATGCAAGGTATACCCAGCAGGTAACCTGGACATCTGATAATAAATGGGCATCCGGCCTGGAGCAAGGTCCAGTGGCTGAGTACTTGAGTGATGTGGCAACTGCCCCGGTGGGGAGGTGGCTGAGGGGGCTTTGTTAAAAGAGTGGGCAGGTGATGAAGCCTGTGGGGGAGGAGTGGCTCCTTCTGCCAGAAGTGAGGCATATGGCACAAAGTGTGGAAGGTGAGATGTGGCAAGGTTGGCAGAAGGAGAAAGGAGGGGACTCGGTAGGAAATTAGGTGGCACAGCATAGGGAAGGCTATAAGGAGACCCAATAAACTGCAGCGAGGTGGATGGGAGCTGAGCATAGTGGATTGGGGGATAATGGATTCCTGGATGTTGAATCAGTGAAGAAGCTACATTAAATGTCGGGGGCAAGGGGCTCATATTCACCACAGAAGGGAGGCCAGTTGGTGAGAAGGTGGCAGGTGGCACAGCCACCTTATACAGCATGCCATACTGGTCCACTGTCAGACCGGTGATGGCCTCAGCTCCATCACCCCCCAGGCTGACTCTGGCTCCTGCCTGGCTCTGCCCGGCCACCACAACCCCTTGGGACCATTCAGAAGCTTCACTGGAAGGTGTGTGGTTAGTGGAGCAGCTGGTAGTTCTCCCCATATCCTCGCTGGTCACAGGGAGGTCTCGTTTCTTTGGTGGAAGGCATTCCTGACTCCTCTCATGAACAGGTTTCATATTGCTTTGTGGTGTTCCTGGAGCCTGGTAAGGGTTGGCTTGCTCCTTGGGGCATCAGAAGGGGCTTCTCTGTGGCTTCCCTGCACCCCTCTCTGCTGCTGGCTGGGGCACCCACATCTGCTAGGGAACAAATCAGAGGCAAAGAAAAGTAACCTACAGATGAACCAAGTCAAAGGAAAGAACAAGAACTGCGCCCAGAGAGTAAGATATAACAAAGAGGAATGCTGGAAAAAAAGAGGTATGAGAAAGGTGCAGACAAAGAGATTACCCACCCCATCCCACTCCATCCCCACTCATCCACCTGGGACATGAGACAAACAGGGAAACCACAAAGTGCTACAAGGACAAGCACTCACTGATGCATAAATAACCCATGGGATCCACAACCAACCCCAGAGAAACCAACAGCTTCACCATCAGTCACTCCTCTCAGGAGCACCTCAACTCTTCTCAGCCTTCTTCTCTAAGGAACCTCTGAACACATGGTCTCTGCTGCTGGCTCTTTTTAAGTTTTTCCTTCTGGTAAGAAATACTAATGTGCCATCTTCTTTCCCTGAACATATGACCTCATCCTTTCCTTTCCAAGTCAAAGCTTCCTTTCCCTAGCCTAATTTGGGTTATGATCTCACCTACTCCCATCCCTCCCACTCCAAGCCGTGCTAAACTGTCATCCTCCTCTGCCTCATATCACCAGTACCTCAAGGACTAAGGTAAGTCCTGAGGTCTGCTTGTGCTTTTTAAAAAACTTTACTCCTTAAACATGTTATGAAAATTGCCATCTTCTTTGCCCCATGAAATGTTCTACATTCCAACCTGGGCTCTATAGTGAGAGACAATATACAAGTTTGCTCTACAACTTAACTGTTTTTCCTCCTCCCCAAAGAGCAACAAAACTCTTCTGAGCTAACATAGACTTCCTGTTCCCTAGTCTCACTAGACTTCTTTTCTTCTCATTGACCACCTTCAAATTTCCTTTTTAAAAATTCCCTTTCTTTTGCCAATAGCTACTTTCCCATTGTAGGTCTGCTCTAGGTACAACTTCATAAAATTCTGGTTCCACTCCTCTAAACATGCCTGTTTATTTCTGTCTGTATGATTCATAAGAAAGTTCTCTCCTTTCTCTTACTGTCACCTTTCACAAGTAGTTTGTCCAATATTATAGAGGAATATTTTAGTCTAAATAGTTCAATGCACATGAATTTTGATGCCAATTTCTTCCAATCAGGCTCTAGTTCTTTGGATCTGAAAAGAGATTTCTATGACATGACATTCTGTCTTTCCACTTTTGAAACCAAGATATTTTTCTGCAACAAAGAATCCAAAGTGTCTTATTACCTGAGCTTCCAGTGGTGCTTTTGAGCAGCTGTAGTAAGTGTCCTCCCGGCTGACTTAGGAGCCTAGAAGACAGAAATAGGAATGAAGTAAGCAGCAGGCTGACCTCTGATTCTCCCCAGGGTCATCATGAAAGGTAACTCCAAAGAAAAGGATGAGTCCTTGCTGCATCCTCTTCTCCAGAGGTAACAGCACATTTATCTAGAATGCCTAAAAAGGTGAATAGAAAACAAAGCCATCTCTTAAATTCTAATTTGTAATAAGACAACCCGGGGGGAAGAAATGCCCATGTGTCAAATTTCATTATTTTTCTTTAATATCATATTCTTCAGTCTCTACTCATGCCTATTCCCAAAAGGTTACATTTACTTCCAATCCAAATTTTAGTTAAGTGCACAAATAAAAATGGAAGACTTAACATTGTTCCCATGTGAACAATGGGAAGCAGGAAAAAACTCCATGGATTTCACCTTTATTCAGGGCCTGTGAAAACACAGATGTGGAGCTCACTGAAATGAAAAAAGAGGTACTAGATGAAAAAGAACGATTATTTATGTTTCTGGGGCAGAAAAAGAGGTCAGAGGGGAGTCACTCACGGGGAAGACTTATTAACAGATTTTCAAGGTAAAAAAAGCTGTGTGCATATAAAATTTTTGGAGTGACAACTTTATACCAAGTGCTGTACCAGATGTGAAAAAAACTTGTAATATCACTTTGGTCCTCATGTAGTTGTCACCAGGGAAACTAAACTATCAATATCTGAATTTACACTTGCCAGAAACGTCAAAGTACTAATGAATGGTCCCTAAACCTCTGAAAAGAGAAGTAGTATCTGATGAGTAACTAATGGCTGTCCTGTCCAAGTCCTACAATACACTGCCAGTCTCAACCCAAACTGAAGGAGACAATTCCCTCTTAAGATTGGCAAGATGCAGGTGTACGGAAAAGGTAGGACAGGAAAACACAGTGTGGAAAGACAAATTCCTAATTCCACAAACACAAATTACAGAGTAGACACAAATCATGCATCTGTTCTCTGCCAGCAGTTTCAGTAACTGAAAAGCAGTGAGCTTTCTCCTTCATTCCCAACAGAAATTGGAGTCATAGCTTCAATTCCAGAAGGACCCATGCTCTCTGCAACTAAAACATGAAAAGAAAAATGCCTCTACGTCGCTGAATAGTTAGCAAACAGGCTAATAAAAGCACTGAAACAGGCAAAAGGTCTGCGGGAAGGACAACAAAGAGCCAAGCCTGTGTGCCAGGTTCCCACAACGCAAAACAGATTTCAGAATCTGAAACCTCGGCCTCTGGAGAAGCTCAATGAGGATTTCTCAAGGGGAAGACGCCGCTCGTAACCCCAACTGAGCTAACGGGCTGTTCCGGAGACCTGCCAACGCTGCCAGCAGAGCTTGGAAAGAAGCGCCTCATTACTCTTGGGTCGGAATCAAGAGGTTGAACTCAGCCGGAGACCCGAATTTGCTGAGGGTGTGAGATGCGCCCAACAAAAAAGGGAAAAGCTTGTTAAAGGACTAGAGGTTATGGCTTCCTGATCCTGCAATCCTTGTTCCAAAAAAGGGTAGGGCCCCAAACTGGGAATTCTGCGTTTAGAGAGTGGGGAGCCGACCCTTCACCAAGGGGGCAGGGGCGAGGCCCTGCAGGCGATGCTTCCTTGTCTGGGGACCCCCCTTCCCGCCCCGCAGACTCAGACACTTGGCCCGCGAGGACACAGCCGCGGGGACGCTAGGGCCTGAGGCTGCCTCCCCGGCTGGGCCAGAGGGAAGCGCGCGAGGGTCTGGGTACGGGCTCTCTCGCTCCCTCTGTCCGCGGTTCTCCGGCCCCGGCCCGGCGGGGCAACTGGCTCCTGGGGGCCACTTCCTCCGGAGCTACGCGGCCCGGCCTGCCTGGCCTCAGTTAGGCCAGCCTAGCGGCCACCACTCCTGAAAACACTCACCGGCCCATTTCACAGCGCTTCCCAGGCTCCTCCTGCTCGTCCCGGAGCCGCCGCAGCCGCGGCCTCCGCCATCCCCGGCCCGGAGCCGCCCCACACCCAGCGCCCCCCCAGCCGGGCGCTCGGAGATGGCGTAGCTCGCCCCGCCCCCGGCGCGGAGAGATTGCCTCACGCCCCGGGCTGGAGAAAGACGCCCAGGACTGCCCCGGACGGGAGGAGACTGACCACCCGCCTCGCCCTCGGCGCCCGCGGTGATGGGAAAGCAAGCTACGTACTTTCCCTAGGACCCGGTCACATGAATAGGGCTGAGCCCGGCTCCCGCACTCTGACCCCACAGTGACTCCTCAGTCTTTCCCCTTAAGTAAATTCCGGGGATCCCAAACAGAGCCCTGGGGCGTAGCCATCAGCGACCCCTCCTTCCTGGACTTCCAGTCCTGACTTGCAAAGTCTCCTCCTGGGAACCTGGGGAACCCCAGGGCAGTAAGAAGATCCCTCCTGGGAAACCAGGGGGAGATAGGAACTTAAAGAGTTGAGAAATGGCCTTGAGGGTGGACGGGACTAGGGGTCTAGGGGCAGAGCGAAGCAAGTAGTGGAAGACCTTAAAGTTTATGAGATTAAGACGGGTTTAGCACCATGGGAAGCAACTTGGTTTTAGTGGTAAGGGGCCTTGATAACGTGATGCTGTTGTGCGCAATGTTATTAGGTTACCATTCGTTACAAATTGACTTCCTAGCATTATGAACATCTGATTAAGTGAAAGTAAAAATGAGACTGGCCTGGTAGCTCACGCCTGTAATCCTAGCACTCTGGGAAGTCAAGATGGGTGGATTGTCTGACCTCAGGAGTTCCAGACCAGCCCGAACAAGAGGGAGACCCGTCTCTACTAAAAATAGAAAAACTAGCAGGGAGTTGTGGCCGGTACTTGTAGTCCCAGCTATTCTGGAGACGGAAGCAAGTGGATCCCTTCTACCTAGGGTGACAGAGTGAGACTCAAAAAAAAAAAAAAAAAAAAAAAAAAAAAATGCCAGTTGGATTTGTGTTCGAATTACAACTATGCAAAAAAAAAAAAAAAAAAAGTTATGCCTACTTTTCACAAAAGCAAGAAAAATGAGAAAAAAGATGGTTGACTACTGGAGAAATTGGATTCTGAGTGGATATTTTTCCTTCGAATTTCTGCGAACTCTTCAATAAACAATTGATTTTTGTTTGGTTAAAAAGTATTGGCCTGCAGGCACATAGGCTCAGGTGTGTAATCTTAGCACTCTGGGAAGCTGGGGCAGGTGGATTGCTTGAGCTCAGAGTGAGACCTGGTCTCTGGTGGGTCCCTATAGTTCCAGCTACTCCAAGAGTTTGAAGTTGTTGTGAGTGCTAACCCCAGGGCACCCTACTAAGGGCTACAAAGTGAAACTCTGTCTCAAAAAAGTGGTCCCTAGGATGGAGCTGGAACATATTCTTCTTAGTAAAGTATCTCAAGAATGGAAGAAAAAGTATCCAATGTACTCAGCCCTATTATGAAACTAATTTATGGCTTACATATGAAAGCTATAACCCAGTTATAAACTAAGAATATGGGGAAGGGGGAGAGGGAGGGGAGGGAGGTTGATTGGTGGGATTACACCTTCGGTGCATCTTACAAGGGTACATGGGAAGCTTAGTAAAGTAGAATATAAATGTCTTAACATGATAACTAAGAAAATGTCAGGAAGGCTATGTTAACCAGTGTGATGAAAATATGTCAAATGGTCTATAAAACCATGGTGCCCCATGATCGCATTAATGTACACAGCTATGATTTAATAAAAAATAAATAAAGTGGTCCCTAGTGTGTAGCTGTCTGATACATTAAATACTATGTATCATTTATTTAATGTTAAAAGATATAACTGTGGTTGCATATATTTATGTAGCTGTACAGAAGAATTGTGAAAGGATATATAATGAATTAACATTGGTTATTGTTTCTACTGTTTCCTCTGGGAAAGAAAGTAGAATTGGGTTGTGGTCAGAAGGGGCAAAAGTAACTTAAGTTATTTGTATTTGTTATGAGAATATTAGGAATATAAAAAAGAATTAGTTAAGATCCTAATGTGGTACATGATCTCTAAGATTCTAGAGAATCTAGACCTCAATTTTGATATTTTCTCACAGGGGTAGGCACAAAAGATCATCAAAATTATTAAGCATTACCACACACACACACACACACAGAGCACAAGTGGAAAAAATACAGTGAAGCAGCTGCTGTCATCTAAATTAGAAGAGGGGAGGGCGTTGCTTCTTGAATATTAATATTGTTCATGATAGTCTCTTCTCTTAGTTTGGCCAGGAAGGAAGTCCTGTGGTTCCTCAGAGCTTCAGTTTTAGTGCTAAATGACATTCTGGTTTCTACTTCATAGCTTATTAAACTGGCATTAAAACTACCAAGTGGAAAGACCGGGTGTGGTGGCTCACACCTGTAATCAATCTTAGCACTCTAGGAGACGGAAGCAGGTGGATTGCTTAAGCTCAGGAGTTCGAGACCACCCTGAGCAACAGTGAGACCCTGCCATTACTAAAAATAGAAAAACTAGCTGGGCCTTCTGGTAGCTCCTGTAGTCCCAGCTACTGGGGAGGCTGAAATAAGTAGTTCAGTTGAACCTGAGCATTTGCTGTTGCTATGAGCTATGACGCATTGGCAGTTTACTAAGGGTGACAAAGTGAGACTCTGTCTCCAACAACAACAACAACTAACAAGTGGCTTGGCGCCTGTGGCTCAAGCAGCTAAGGTGCCAGCCACATACACTTGAGCTGGCAGGTTCGAATCCAGCTCGAGTCCGCCAAAACAACAATGACGGCTGCAAACAAAAAATAGCCGGGTGTTACGGCAGGTGCCTGTAGTCCCAGCTACTTGGGAGGTTGAGGCAGGAGAATCACTTGAGTCCAGGAGTTGGAGGTTGCTGTGAGCTGTGATATCACAGCACTCTACCCAGGGCAACAGGTTGAGGCTCTGTCTCAAAAAAAAAAAAAAAACCCTGCCAAGTGGAAACACTCAGACAATCCAGGTGCAAAGGAAAAATAAAAACCTCAGGACCCCCCAAAATTCATTGTGTCAAGAGGGAGAACCAGAACTGAGTCACACAGGCACTGCCATCCTCTCCCCAATGAGATACAAGGAATCCTCTTTTTTTTTTTTTATTTTTTATCTTTTGAGACAGAGCCTCAAGCTGTCGCCCTGGGTAGAGTGCCATGGCATCACACCTCACAGCAACTTCCAACTCCTGGGCTCAAGCAATTCTCCTGCCTCTGCCTCCCAAGTAGCTGGGACTACAGGCGCCTGCCGCAACGCCCGGCTATTTTTTGGTTGCAGCTGTCACTGTTGTTTGGCAGGCCCGGGATGGATTCGAACCTGCCAGCTCAGGTGTATGTGGCTGCCTCCTTAGCTGCTTGAGCCACAGGCAGCAAGCCAAGGAGTCTTCTTGTAAGAAAAGAAGCAGCAGGGCAGCACCTGTGGCTCAAAGGAGTAGGGCGCTGGCCCATATACCAGAGGTGGCAGATTCAAACCCGGCCCTGGCCAAAAACTGCAAAAAAAAGAAAGAAAGAAAAGAAAAGAAGCAGCAGCTGGACATGGTGTTTCACACCTGTAATCCTAGCACTCTGGGAGGCAGAGGTAAGACAATTGTTTGAACTCAGGATTGGGAGACTAGCCTAAACAAGAGCAAGACTTCATCTTTATGAAGAACAGAAAAATTAGCCAGGTGTTGTGGCTAGCACTTAAAGTCCCAGTTACTCAGGAGGCTCAGGCAGGAGATCAGTTGAGCCCAGGAGTTGAGGTTATTGTGAGCTAGGCTGACACCATGGCACTCTAGACTGGGCAACAGAGTGAGACTGTGTCTCTAAAAAAAAAAAAAGAAAGAAAAAGAAGAGTCTTAGAAAATGACTAAGCAGGGTTTTGTTGGTAATGGGTATGGGAGGGAGAAAGGAAGCCTGGCTGGCAAGGTGTCCTGTTATGCAAATAAACCTCATGACAACTGCCTTCCAGGAAAGTTTTTATTCTGTCAGACTCTCGGGCAGCACCCGTGGCTCAGTGAGTAGGGTGCTGACCCCATATACCAAGGGTGGCAGGTTCAAGCCCGGCCCTGGTCAAACTGCAACAACAACAACAACAAAAACCAGGCATTGTGGCAGATGCCTATAGTCCCAGCTACTCGGGAGGCTGAGGTAAGAAAATTGCCTAAGCCCAAGAGCTGGAGGTTGCTGTGAGCTGTGACATGACAGCACTGTACTGAGGGCAACAAAATGAGACTCTGTCTCTTAAAAAAAAAAAAAGACTCTCAGCAAGCCTGTCCCTGATCAAATAGGCAAGGCCTGGCTGCATCTAATGGAAATTCTCTATAAATGCCAATCTGTTCCCTACTCTCCCCACCTAAACAACCTTCCAGCATTATTCCTGTTTATCCATAGCCATCTCATAATACGGCAAAGAAAAGGATTTTGATTTAAAATATGTCTTATTTCCTTCAGCCCTAAACAAAACCCCTTCAAAATACATAGCCCTTATAAAATAAGTGCATGTCAGTTGTAACCTTAAGACGGAAGCCTAAATAAACTGTTAAAATGTACACGTTTATCTCCACAGATGCAAATTAAGGAAGACATAAGATTGCTCTGCTACCCACCCTGAGAAAATTTACAACATTGACTATTTTCCCCTGTTTTTGAATGTTCATCTTCTGTAGATTTACCAAATAGAACTTCACAAAAATACTATTGGCTGGGCACCTGTAGCTTGGTGGTTAGACCGCTGGCCCCATGCACCAGGGGTGTCAGGTTCAAACCTAGGGCCAGCCTGCTTAACAACAACAACAGAAAAAGAATACTATCAATTGCCTCCCTACTCACATCTCCCCTTTTCCTGTGAACCTCCTTTTCCCTCAACCTCTTCTATGGAGAGCCCTGTCCACAAGAGATACTCTCTGGGTTGTGTTTTTCCTGGGCACATCCTTAAAATTTTGCCTTAATAAACCTCAATTGAGTGTGACTTTCTCATTTTTAGTCACTTGTTGGCTGGGGCTGGTTTTGAACCAACCACCTCTGGTATATGGGGCTGGCACCCTACTCCTTGAGCCACAGGTGCCGCCCTTTAGTCACTTGTTAACACACGCATTCAAGGATAGGCAGTTTATCCCAGATCGAGATATATGCACAGAGAGCTGGGTTTTGGTACAAACTTGAAAAGGGAGACACAGGTAGATGTAAGCAGAAAAAGTTTTTTTGCCTACTAGCCATTAACTTAGTGATGTAATACAAAGGTGTGTCTGTTTAAAAAACAGGGGTGTTCTGATTGGTGAAACATAGGCGATTTCCTGGTTTGGTCCTGCACTCCCAAAAGAGTGAGTTATATCTCTACTGTATCCTATTCCTGAACCCTTTCCTCTGAGCCACCGACTTTTCTTTGGTTACACACGTTGGCAGTAGGAAGCACCGTAGTAGCAGTTTGACAGGAATATTAGTGATAAGTAAGCTAATACAATTTTTAGATATATGACACCAAAATAACCAAACGTTATCCCATTTTTCCAAAAAGATTATTCTCTAGAATCTGAATAATTTTGTTTAAGTTATTTTTATTAAGTAAACCCAGGCTCTTATGCCTGAAACTGGTTTATTAGACGTTGAATGAAACTTCACAAAGACATCCTAGTTTATCCCCAGGTGGGAGACTATCCTTGCTAACTGTCTGCTCCCCTTTCCTCGTTTCTACTGTTAGCTATTTAGCTTACTCCTTACCCCTGTTTTCAATCTCTCTCGGGTGAAGTCAACTTTCACTGAGTTTAATGAATTGTGAATTAAAGGGGGACATTCAAGGGCACTTGAGATATTTAGAGACTGAAAAGTTAAAACTTCCATCTGTTTTGTCCACTTCTCCCCTATCCCTGGATTCTTACTGAATTCCTTTGTTGTGTGTAGATTGTATTTTTGTGCTGTGAGGGCTTGAGCTACTCTGTTGGAAAGAAAATAACAATAATGGAACTGTTAGGCTGGGTTTTCTTCTCCCTAAACCGGCAGGAGTCTCCAACCAGTTGTTCTTGTTGCTCACTTCTCATTGATTTTCCAGTCCTGTGCTACCGGCAGCAGAAACCCAGAACACTGTCCCGACTGGTTTTGACATTAGGGGTTAAACGAGGGAGAAAGCACCGGTAACTTGGGAAACGGGATGTGTCATAATGAGAGGAGCCAGGGGCTTTTTTCATATTGTCACATGTTCCTGATTGTCTGCTTCAGCATATAAAAGTGTCATTTAGTAGCCGGTGTTGTGGCGGGCGCCTGTAGTCCCAGCTACTGGGAGGCTGAGGCAAGAGAATCGCCTACGCCCAAGAACTGGAGGTTGCTGTGAGCTGTGATGCTACAGCACTCTACGGAGTGAAGCTCTGTCTCTAAAAAAAAAAAAAAAAGTGTCATTTAGGAAAGTCAGAACACCAACTAATCCCAAGTATACACTGAAATTATAGAAATACTTTATAGATCTGGGTCCATTGCAGAACACCAACTAATCCCAAGTATACACTGAAATATAGAAATACTTTATAGATTTAGCTTTGTCTAGAAATGCTTTGATGCCTGGTGTTAATTTTTGAAAGATTTTCTGGATGTCCAAATGGACAATTTTCAAGCTTCTGTTTTGTCTGCTGCTCTGAACAGTTCTGTGCCCTCATTTCCACATGTTTGTAATGTTATATGACCTCCCCAGACTCCAAAGGGACTTTCCCTTGACAATTCATTAATTTTTTATTTAGAAAGAGATCTTACGATTTCCCTATAAGTTGCTAATATGTTATTTTGGGCAGGGAATCTCCCTTTCTTGTGTGCTTCCTCAGACACTTACCAATGACTTTCATTTTTGTCAGAAACTTCCTGTGAAACTCTCAGATAAATATTGATGCTCAGTAAAAATACTAACTAGTAGAATAAATGAATCCTTATTTGAATTGCAAGAGTCATGGCTGAGGGACTGGTTCACAGAGAAACAAATATATTCTGGTCATTGCTGAGTGAAACTGTATCTAAAAAAACATAAATAAATGGGGCCGGACATGGTGGCTCATGCCCATAATCCACACAAACAAATATATTCTGGTCATTGCTTGTTGAATGAAAAAAGTGGTTGTGAAAAATTTGCAGCCTTATATAATACTGATGACTTTCTTTTTTTCTCTGACAAGCTTGTTCAGCAAGGTGATTTGTGAGTTGTTGAATCATGTGGTGAAATAATGTTCAGGTCTGCCTTCAAAGCTCATCTCCTTTGGGCTAACTTGCAACTGGTTATTAAAAAGTACTGAAAAAAGTAAATAAATAGTCCCTGGCAAGCAGATCACTACACAATGCCCAAGGTGATATATCACCTAAGTCCTTACTTAGTACTTTTGGAATTTAGAGGAATGTTTCTGATTTGTGTGAAAATGGTAATGATTATTATAGTGATAAACCCATTTAAAAAGTTTCCAAAGACTGGAGGGAGGGGGGGTGGTGTGTGCCCCACCTTTTGGGAGCAAGACACAATTGCAAGAAGAACTTTGCCTAACAAATGCAATCAGTGTAATCTGGTTTATTGTACCTTCAATGAATCCCCAACAACAACAAAAAGAGTTTCCAAAGACTATTCTATATCTTAACTGCATCAGTAGGAAGATCCTGGTTGTATTCTACTGTATTCTATTACAGTTTTGCAAGATGTTTGGAGAAAACTGGGTATAAGGTACTTAAGATCTTTTTTTTAGAGACAGAGCCTCATTTTATCGCCCTCGGTAGAGTGGCATGGCATCACAGCTCACAGCAACCTCCAACTCCTGGACTTAGGTGATTCTCTTGCCTCAGCCTCCTGAGTAGCTGGGACTACAGGTGCACGCCACAACATCCGGCTTGTTTTTGTTGTTGCAGTTTGGCCAGGGCTGGGTTCAAACACGCCACCCTCAGTATATGGGGCCAACACCCTACCTACTGAGCCATAGGTGCAGCCCCAGTACTTGAGGTCTTTCTGAATTATTATACATATTTTTTAAGACAAAGTCTCAAGCTGTTACCCTGGGTAGAGTGCTGTGGTGTTATAGTTCACAGCAACCTCCAACTCGGGCTCAAGCGATCCTTTTGCCTCAATTTTTCTATTTTTAGTAGAGATGGAGTCTTGCTTTTGCTCAGGCAGGTCTTGAATTTATGAGCTCAAGCAATCCACCTACCTTGGCCTCCCAGAGTGCTAGGATTACAGCCATGAGCCACCACACCCGGCCCTATTTATTTATGTTTTTTTAGATAGAGTTTAACTCTGTCACCCTGGATAGAATGCCATGGCATCATCATAGCTCACAGCAGCCTCAAATTCTTGGGCTTGGGCAGTCTTTCTTACCTCAGTCTCCCAAGTAGCTGGGACTACAGATGCCCACCACAATGCCTGGCTGGGTTTTAAAAATATTTTTTTAGTGGAGACATGGGCCTCACTCTTGCTCAGGCTGGTTTCAAACTCCTGAGCTCAGGAAATCGAGCCTTGGCCTCCCAGAGTGCCAGGATTATAGGTGTGAGCCATAGCGCCTGGCCATTTCTGTATTATTTCTTACAATGTGTGAATTTCATGTAAATCTATGATTGCATTTAATTACATTTAAATTATATCAAATAAAAATACTTTTGAAAGTTTCCAAAAGTTTAAAATGTAAAACATTCAGATTACTGAACTTCTCTCCACCAAGGCAGAGAATTTTCTCTATTGCTCTTTTCAAATGTTCAGTAGCTATTGGAGTTTGAGCCTGCTGGGCAAATTTTTCTAGAAGAGCTTCTTTATTTTTTTTCAAACATGTGCAGAAAAATGCTATTCCTTCTTTCAGGCTCAAGTGGTATTCCGCTCATTAGCAGGACGGTGCTAATGAGTACTGTCTGCCAAAATCTGACTCATTTTCTGTTGCCTTTTGTTTTTTCCTCATTCCAGTGGTACATGTGAGCTATTAGCACTTGAACAAACTGAAAAACTGATGATCTCCGATTATGAGGAAGGGTTAAGGTGAAATTAGTATTACAGGTAAATGCATTTCTCTAAGTGCTCAGTTAATAGTTTTGCTGAATTACCATAATCTATTGGTAGGAAGGTAGCTGATATTCAAAGTTCCAAATTATTTCGGGGCATTCTTTAGTGAGATCTTGCTGCTGTTTGGGCATTATTTAAATAATAAGGGCCTAAGGAGAGTACCCCAAATAGGTGAAATTTAGGTAAACCCATTATTGATACTCTTTAATGTTACCATGAACAATAAGGATAGTATTGATGGTGTAAACAGCCCTTGTAAATTTTGAACCTCATGCCCATGTATTCTTTTTTAAATTCATCTTATTTATTTTATTTTTACTCATTCATTCATTTACTTATTTTTAGACAAAGTCTCACTTTATTGCCCTTGGTAGAGTGCTGTGGCCTCATAGCTCACAGCCACCTCAAACTCTTGGGCTGAAGCAATCCTCTTGCCTCAGCCTCCCAAGTAACTGGGACTATAGGCACCTGCCACAATTCCTGGCTATTTTTTAGAGATGGGGTCTTGCTCTTGCTCAGGCTTGTCTTAAGTAAGACCACCCACCTCGGCCTGTCAGATTTGTTTTTATTTTAATATGGGATGGGGAGTGTTTTGCTATGTTTTCCAGGCTGGAATTGAACTCCTGGGTTCAAGCAATCCTTTTGCCTCAGCCTCCACAGTAGCTGGTGCTACAGGTTCATGCCACTGCACTGGTCACATGTTTGTTTATTTGCTTCTTACAATCCAGTCATACATATTATTATCCTGATAAATATTATTTTTTCCATTTTTTTTGAGACATAGTGTGACTCTCTTGCCCTGACTAGCAGCCACAGGGAGGTAATCATAGCTCATGCAACCTCCAACTCCTGGGCTCAAGCAATTATTCTGCCTTAGCCTTGCGAATAGCAGGCATTACAGGCACACATCTGGCTAATTTTTCTATTTTTTTGTAGAGGTGAGGTTTTGCTGTTGGTCAGCCTGGATTCTAACTCCTAGCCTGAAGTGATCCTCCTACCTCAGCCTCCCAGAGTGCTAGGACTACAGGCATCAGCCAGTGAGCTGAGGCAGTAGAGGCAGTCCCTAGGTTACGAACAAGGTAGGTTCTATAGGTTTATTCTTACATTGAAGTTGTATGTTTAAGTTGGAACAGATACATTTACCTATTACCTGTAATAGCCCCTGTTTGTAAGTGTGAGTCTTATGTCAGTTGGATGTTTGTAACATGGGGGATGCCTATATCCGTTTCATTTATTTATTTATTTATTTATTTTTGAGACAGAGTCTATGTTGCCCTGAGTAAAGTGCCATGGCATCACAGTTCACAACAACCTCAAACTCTTGGGCTTAAGCAATTCTCTTGCCTCAGCCTCCCAAGTTGCTGGGACTACAGGCGCCTGCCACAACGCTGGCTATTTTTTGGTTGTAGTTGGCCCGGGCTGGATTTACACCCACCCAGTTCCAGTATACATTGCTGGCGCCCTAGCCTCTGAGCTACAGGTGCTGAGCCAAAAATGAATACATTTAATCACATGATTTGAGATTAATAAAACGAATTAGCCCAGTGTTCTCTGAATTTATTCCTTTTTGTTTGTTTGTTTTTTCTGAGATAGATTCCCACTGTATTACCTGGGCTAGAGTATCATGGCATCAGCCTAGCTCACAGCAACCCCAAACTCCTGGGTTCAAGTGATCCTCCTGCCTCAGCCTCCTGAGTAGCTGGGACTACTGGTACCCACTACAAAGTCTGGCTAATTTTTTTCTGTTTTTAGTAGAGATGGGGTCTGGCTCTTACTCAGGCTGGTCTTGAATTCCTGAGCTCAAGGGATCCTCTTGCTTTGGCCTCCCAGAGTGCTGGGATCACAGGTGTGGGCCACCTCAGTTAGCCATCCTTTTTGAAAGAAGATAACAATCTTGACCTTCTATCACTCCAGAGTTCGATCTGTGACACAAACTATTATCTGGCAACACAATAATTGTTTACGGATACTGGTATCTGTATAACAGCATTTTAGCTTTTACCTGAAACTGGTCCAGTACTGCCATGATTTTTTTCCCCCTGAGATGTCTAGAGCAAAAAACATTTTCCTACTTTGGATTTAGCTATGCTCCCTTCCACATACTGAGCTTTGTGTTTATCTCAGTTTTGAATATCTCATGCCAGGCATGGTGGCTCCTACCTATAATCTTAGCACTCTGGGAGTCTGAGGGGGGAGGACTCCTTGAGCTCAGGAGTTCCAGACCAGCCTGAGCAACATAGCAAGATAACTCAACCCCATATTAAAATAAAAATATAAAAAAAGAACATTTCTACAAAAAATAGAAACATTTTCTGGGCATGGTGGTGCCCCACCTTAAGTCCCAGCCACTTGGGAATTTGAGGTAGAAGAACTGCTCAAATCTAGGTTTTTTTGTTTGTTTTTGTTTCTTAGTTTTTATTTTTTGAGACAGGACAAAAGACACTATGCTGCCCTTTGTAGAGTGCTATGGCATCACAGCTCACGGCAACCTCAAACTCTTGGGGTCCCCAAGTAGCTGGGACTACAGGCACCCACCACAACGCCCAGCTATTTTCTTGTTGCAGTAGTTGTCATTGTTGGTTAGCAGGCCGGGTTCAAACCCACCAGCCTCAGTGGATGTGGCTGGCACTGTAACCACTATGCTATGGGTGCTGAGCCTGTTTTTGTTTTTTTAGACAGAGTCTTTTAGACTTTGTCATCCTTAGTAGAGTGCCATGGCATCATAGTTCACAGCAGCCTTAAACTCTTGGGCTCAAGAGATCCTCTTGCTTCAACCTCCTGAGTAGCTAGAACTACAGGTGCCCATCACAATGCCTGGCTATATTTTTAGAGGTGGGGTTTTGCTGTTGCTCAGGCTGGTCTTGAACTTCTAAGCTCAAGTGATCCAATGGCCTTGGCCTCCCAGAGTGCTAGGAATACAGGTATGAGCCACCAGGCCTGCCATAACTTGATATTTTTACTCAACTACTCCTGCTTCAAGAGAATACATTGCCCAAAGAGTCATTTTTAAAAAACCAAATTCAAGGGATGGCTCACTCCTTTAATGCTAGCAATTAGGGAGGCCAAGGCTAAGGCCAGAGGATCACTTGAGGTCAGGAGTTGGAGACCAGCCCAAGTAAGAGAGAGATTCCAAGACTCTGTCTCTAAAAAAATTAGCTGGGGATTGAGACAAGCCCCTGTAGTCCCAGCTACTGAGGCAGAAGGATTGCTTGAAGTAAGGAGTTCAACTCTGGGTTGAACCCAAGAGGATTGCTTGAGCCCAGGAGCTAGGCTGACACCAGGGTACTCTAGCCAGGATGACAGAGTGAAACTCCAAAAAAAAACCTGAACACTGTAGAACCTCCATAGTTGACCACTTCCTTAAGTTGACCCAATTTTTATAGATCAGACATGCACTACACGTACGTATTTACAGAAGGCCTAGTTCTTTACGTTGACCACCTCTGTATGTTGACCAGTTTGTAATAGTCCCTTGGGTAGTCAACTTACAGAGGTTCTACTGTATTTTACAAAATTGCCTGATTTAGGCCAGGCATGGTCTTTCACACCTGTAATCCTAGCACTCTGGGAGGCTGAGGGAGGTGGATTGCTGAAACTCAGGAGTTCAAGACCAGTCTGAGCAAGAGCAAGACCCCATCTCTAAAAATAGGCAGGCGTTGTGGTGGGTACCTGTAGTCCCAGCTGCTTGGGAGGCTGAGGCAAGAGAATCACTTGAGCCCAACAGTTTGAGGTTGCTGTGAGCTATGATGCCAGACCACTCTAGTGAGGGCCATAAAGTGAGACTCTGTCTCAAAAAGTAATAATAAAAAAAAAAAGCTCCAGGGAATGCTGCTAATGAATGTGCTAATATGTTGAGCCAAAGAAAGTTTATGCATATCTATTAGTTTTATGTGTGGGAGGACATAAAAAGAACATCAGAGTTCTTCATTAAAGAACTTGTGGGCAAATTAGAGGGAGGTAAAGGAATTTCCTGGATTACTTTGGTTCTTCACCCAGAAACTCCTACATTTGTTGCAGCACATGACAGGTTCTGACAAGTCTTTGAAAGCCTCAACAATGTTAAAGGCCATTCATTGCCTGTGCAAGACAGCGTGGAGTCTGTTGATCTCTGGGTCAGAAGTTTGCCTAACTGCAAGTGTTATGGTCTTGAAGTCAGACAAAATTTCATTCTTCTTCTTTTTTTTTTTGATCCAGTGTGTGTTGTAACTTCTCAGAAAACTCCTTCCACTGTATTTACATCTTTAGTCCGTAACTGCAGGGATTTCCTCCTGCTAGTTTCCAAGGTGCCCAGGTGAGAAAGAGCATCTCATTGACTCCAGGTGGCAAAGCTCTGGTAAAGCTCCCCAAAGGCATTTGCAGTAGAACAGAAGACATGCTTGGTGTGATCACCCCACGTAGAATAGATTACATAAATTAGCTGCCTATCAGTCAGGCAGAGAATGTTAAGAGGTGCAAGTGTCTTTTGCAAACTTGCATTTTGGGAGCGATGTTGATCCTGCTGTATTTTCCACAACACTCTTCAGGGAGTAATTAACCTGCAGGCTGTTGTCCTAATAGCTGGTTTCCTTACAGCACCCAGGCACCTGGATGGAGTTGGTCTGCACAACAAATTCCACACATTCCCTTCTAAGACACTTTCTAAGCTTTATTTTTTTTTCCCCGAAGTTGTCCAAGCAAGGAAAACCCAAGGATCATCAAACAGACTAACAAATTGAGCATATGAAATCTTCTTTTAGCAGTTCCATCACATACTTTGTCCCTTACTGGCAAGTATATTCAGCAGGCTTGCTATCTCCCAGGGCAAATAAGATTTATCTCCAGATCAAGAGATAAGAATTGTGGTATCTTTCTTTTCAGTCTATAGATGTATATCTACACATAATTGTGTATATATAAACATACATATATGTGCATACACACATATATTTGCATATAGGCTCAAATTACAATTTTTTCTTTTTTTTTTTGTTTGAGACAGAGCCTCAAGCTGTCGCCCTGGGTAGAGTGCTGTGGCCTCACAGCTCACAGCAACCTCCAACTCCTAGGCTCGAGCGATTCTCCTGCCTCCACCTCCCAAGTAGCTGGGACTACTGTCATAACTGGGCGCCTGCCACAATGCCTGGCTATTTTTTGGTTGTAGCCATCGTTGTTTGGTGGGCCTGGGCTGGATTCGAACCCGTCAGCTCAGGTGTATGTGGCTGACGCCTTAGCCGCTTGAGCCACAGGCACCGAGCCTACAATTTTAGTTTTTAAATTATTTAACATTCATTGTATTATGAACATTGTCCAAGGGCTACCTTGGAAGTAGGGCAAAAAGGGAGACATAAAACCTTGAGAAGTTTTATAATTTTGTGCTTTTCTTAGAGAACTAGATTCTGGTCTGGCTGAATCTGTATCTACCTCCTCGATTGTAGTCAGAGGTCTCTGAGTTGAAATTAATAAATTTGACCAGATCTAACTGCCTGTGACATAATTGTTAAGAAAGGCTGTCCTTACAGTTACTTATTTGGAATTGCAGAATTATTGGGGAATTCTTTTCTTCTCTTAGGGATAACCAAAAAAGTAATTTGATTTTGTTGGTCTTTTTAAGTGAAAAATTAAATACATTTTTTTCATGGCAATGGTAGAATAATAAAAAAGCCTTGACTAAAACAAAACTTAAAAACTGGGTTTTGGCTTGGCTCAAGCAGCTAAGGTGGCAGCCACATACACAAGAATTGGGGGGTTCAAATCCAGCCCTCGCCCACCAAACGATGACGACTGCAACCAAAAAAATAGCCGGGCATCGTGGCAGGCACCTGTAGGCACCAGCTATTTGGGAGGCAGAGGCAGGAAAATCGCTTGAGCCCAGGAGTTGGAGGTTGCTGTGAGTTGTGATATCACAGCACTCTACTCAGGGTGATAGCTTGAAGCTCTGTCTCAAAAAAAACAAAAAACAAACAAAAAAACCCTGGGTTTCTAGGGCAGCGCCTGTGGCTCAAAAGAGTAGGGTGCTGGCCCCATATACCGGAGGTGGCAGGTTCAAACCCAGCTCTGGCCAAAAACTTCAAAAAAAAAAAAATTGGGTTTCTAGAGACTGCAGAAGCAAAGAGAAACAAACACATTTCACTCTGGGACCTTCTTACTCGTTGGGATTCCAGAAACTCGTAGTGAAAGCCAACCCCAACTTAAGTTCCTTTGCAGCAGAGGTGAATATCATGGGAGAAAAACCAGGAATACAAATGGAGATGGTGACACTTCAAAGTAAAAGTATCCAAAGTCATCAGAATGTAAAGGAGAATAAAGAAACCCAGGGACCATAAAAGCTCTCAGGCCAGTTAGTTGTACCTTGGAGTGATCATGATATCCAGACGTTCCTGAAAGAGTGGGAATTCCTTGAACATGAAGAGCTCTTTAGGAGGAGGAAGAGGAATCAGAAGCTGGCAAAAGCAATTGCCCGGCGTCTCAAGAAGAGGGGCATAAAGAAAAGCTGGCAACAGTATCTCCAGATGATGATAAATTTATAAGATTTGCACTGGAGTATTCACAAGGCCAACCAGAAACCAAGGAGTAAACTCTTGCCATGTCCTTATGGAGAGGCCTTACACAGGATCTTGGAATATGACTAGGAGCACAATCACTTCTCAGGTCCTGCCTATGCAGAAACAGCCAACCTTGCACTTCCCCAGTATGAGGTCCAGGCAAAGGGCATCCTTGTACCCACTCAGGAGCTTCTGTGCTTTCCCCCACCTGTGATCTTCATGCAAAATCCTCAGGTACCTGAATGGAACCCCTGGGCCATGAGCCCTCCATGGTCAGCTCCATGCCTGTTTCCTACCTTTTCCAAGGCAGTCTTTGGACCCCAGCAGCAGTGGTAATGTAGATCCCAGACTTAAAGAAATTTTGAACCTGGATCCTGACTGTACATGAGACTCAAATGTTGCATTCTACATACTTATAAACCCTCTCTTCCCCAAACCCAATGAAATGAAAATAAAATGTGAGATTGAACAAGAAAAAAAAAAAAAAAAAAACTGGGTTTCTTTGGGGGAGGAGATTTATAAGGTATTTAGAATTAGAGGCCTTAAGTTTTATCAGATACTTAAAGCGATGCAAAGTGTTTTATTGTTATTTTTGTTTTGATGCCAAAAGAACATAATACCGATGAGGTAACATGAAGTAAAAGTGATTTTTACTCTTTCTGTTGTTCAAGCCAATTTGTCTCAACTTGGTGAATTTTGCCTTTCTTTCTTGGTGATGGTTTTCTGGAAGTGGCTAATCAGCTGTGTGCAAAATACAGCCAAGAATATGGCCAAGTGTCTCCAACCAATGAGATTGGAACTGTCGGCTCTCAGGCTATAGTACCATTTCCAGAGAAGTCTGGGAAAAGCTGAGCAAACTCAGAGCACATAATTTTGTGCAGACTGAAAGATGTTTAGAAGTAAGTTTCAGGGTGGTGCTTGTGGCTCAGTGGGTAGGGAGCTGGCCCCCATATACTGAGGGTGGTGGGTTCAAACCCAGCCCTAGCCAAACTGCAACAAAAAATAGCCGGGCATTGTGGCGGGTGCCTGTAGTCCCAGCTACTTGGGAGGCTGAGGCAAGAGAATCACCTAAGCCCAGGAGTTGGAGGTTGCTGTGAGATGTGTGATACCATGGCACTGTACCGAGGGTGATAAAGTGAGACTCTTGTCTCAAAAAAAAAAAGAAAAAAAGAAGTAAGTTTCACATTAGTGGCAGAACAACTTGGGTAAGGGTCTACAGCTAGGGACTCGAACTCAGTTCTTCATTAAAAAGCTAAAGCAGGGCGGCACCTGTGGTGCTCCAGGGGTGGGGCACCAGCCCCATATGCCGGAGGTGGCAGGTTCAAACCCAACCCAGGCCAAAAACTGCAAAAAAAAAAAAAAAAAAAAAGCTAAAGTCAAAAAATTGAGCTGACTTTTTTAAGAAAACACATATTGTCCTAAAAGTAACTGGCCTAGTAAAAAGACGGAAGCTAATGAAACTTAGAAGTTTCAACTTTTGAACATACGACATCAGGACCACACTTACATAATTCAGGACTGACGTGCAGCTGAGACACAGAGATCTGGCTTCAGCAGTTGTTCCAGGGTGGTGGGCATTCTGATTAGTGTCGTGGCCTACTACTTATTCAGTAAGTTGAATGTCACCTCTGACATAATTCAAATAATACAAAACAAAATTCTTTTTTTTTTTTTAGACACTCTATTACCCTGAGTAGAGTGCCAAGGGGTCATAGCTCACAGCCACCTCAAACTCCTGGGCTGAAGCAATTCTCTTGCCTCAGCCTCCCAAGCAGCTGGTATTACAGGTGCCCACCACAATGCTCCGCTATTTTTAGAGACCGGGTCTTGCTCTGGGTCAGGCTAGTCTTGAATTCCTGAGCTCAAGCAATCCACCTGTCTCGGCCTCCCAGAGCGCTCGGATTACAGGTGTGAGCCATTTTGCCCAGCCACAAAATAGAATTATTGGTACAAAATAATTTTTTAGAGATACAGTCTCACTCTGTCACCTTCGGTAGAGTGCGGTGGCATCACAACTCACAGCAACCTCCAGCTCTTGGGCTTAGGTGATTCTCTTGCCTCAGCCTCCCAAGTAGCTGGGACTACAAGGCGCCCACCACAACCCTTGGCTAGGTACAAAATATTTTTACATTTATTTTCTTCTTATTCTTTTGCTTTGTTTGAAGTTCCTTTACTGTAGAATAGGGCTTCCTTATAACACAAGTAGGGTCCCTCCTTGTTGCTGAATCACATAGTAGTCCCTTCTTATATAGAGGCTACTACCAAGATCCCGGTGGATGCCTCATAGTATTAAACCAAAATATGTTTCTGTTCATATCTTCCGCTGACAAATCTAATGCCTTATCTGTTCTAACGAAGCACATATCACACACTGTGGCTGTAACTTTTACAGTTTGAGGTGCTACAGCAAAATTAGCATAAATTTCTTTTTCCTTCATAATTTCACAGAGAGAAGTTTCATTTTTACCATAGATCTTTGCAACCTCGGCATACAATTTTTTTCCTTTTCTTAAATCAAAAACTTTCACCTTTTCACTCAAAGGAAGCACTTTATAGCTTCTCTTGGCATATCTGAATCGCCAGCATCATTATTCTTGTGCTTCAGGGTCCCTGTTAAGGAAACTAAGTGACTCGAACTCAAGCACTGCAATGCCTTGACAATCAATCTGTTAACGCAGAGCTACTAAGTGACTAACAGGTGGGCAGTGCACAGCATGGGTGTGCTAGGCAAGGGGATGACTCACATCCCAGGTAAAATGAAGTGAGATTTCATCACACTACTCAGAATGGCACACAATTTAAAACTTATGAATTGTTCATTTTTGGAATTATTCATTTAACATTTTCAGACTGTGGTTGTCTATGGGTAACTCAAACTGCAGAAAAGGGAAAGCTATTATTGTACGTCTTAGACAACAGAAAATAGAAACATGAAAAACACCGATTCACGGTTAAAAGAACACACTTGGTCAGGCATGGTGGCTCTTGCCTATAATCCTAGCACTCTGGGAGGCCATGGTAGATGGATCCCTTGAGCTTAGGAGTTCAAGACCAGCCTCAGCAAGAGTGAGACCTCATCTCTACTAAAAATAGAAAAACTAGTGAGGTTTTGGGGTGGGCACCTGCAATCCCTGCTTTTCTGGAGGCTCAGGCAGTAGGATTGCTTGAACTCAAGAGCTTGAGGTTGCTGTGAGCTAGGACACCATGGCATTCTAGCCAGGGTGACAGAGTAAGACTTTGCCTAAAAAAAAAAAAAAAAAAGATAAAAAACACTTAAACCCTTTTTGTTTCTTATAAGTATGTATGTGACCAAGTCTGTTTGTTCTTTATTTTGCAGCTGATGTGTAAATTCCATGTGAACAATCCATCCCAGGTTCTACTGGAACAGTATCTGATAGAAATGGCCAAGAACTATAATTTATTCTATAGATTCAAGGAAATCATAGTGAGTGCTGGGAGGATTGCTTGGAGTTCAAGTCTAGCCTGGGCAATATAGCAAGACCCCATCTCTAAAAATAAAAAATGATTTTCCACTCTTCACAAGAATCAAGTTAATTCAAAGAACATGGAGTCAGAGGGAGGCTTTTTAAATCCAAAATCCACTTTCATAAGGAGCTGACTGCATTTCCTCAGAAGTTAGGTGCTTCATACTGGCATCGGCTGGCATCTTAAACCATCCTCTGGCAGGTGCGAAGGGCTTGGTAGAGAAAGAGTTTGGCATTCCTTGAGCTGGGCACCAGAAATTTGGCTTTCACAGTTACTGTGGATGTCCCAACACTTCTTGGACTTCCAGACTAATTTTTTTCTTTTTTTGAGACAGAGCCCCAAGCTGTTGTCCTGGGTAGAGTGCTGTGGCATCACAGCTCACAGCAACCTCCAACTCCTGGGCTTAATTCCCAAGTAGGTGGGACTACAGGCACCAGTTGGTCATAGTTGTCATTGTTGTTTGGCAGGCCTGGGCTGGATTCGAACCCGCCAGCTCTGATGTATGTGGCTGGCACCTTAGCCACTTGAGCTACAGGCCCTGAGACTTTCCAGGCTAATTTTAAGCAACTTATAAGGGCTGATTTTAGAGGAACAAAGATGAGGCTATGAACCTTCAGGAAAACAAGAACAATTTATCATGGATTCTTCTAGGCAAATTGTGCCACTTTTTAATTATTTTATTATTATTATTATTATTTTTTGCAGTTTTTTGGCTGGGGCTGAGTTTGAACCTACCACCTCTGGCATATGGGGCCGGCGCCCTACTCCTTTGAGTCACAGGTGCCGCCCCACTTTTTTTTTTTTTTTTTTTTTTTTGGTGTCAATAGTCTCAAGCTGTCGTCCTGTGTACAGTTCCCTGGCGTCACAGCTCACAGCAACCTCCAACTCCTGGGCTTAAGCGATTCTCTTGCCTCAGCCTCCCAAGTAGCTGGGACTACAGGCACTGCCACAATGCCTGGCTATTTTTTGGTTGTAGTTGTCATTGTTGTTTGGCAGACCCAGGCTGGATTCGAACGTGCCAGCTCTGGTGTATGTGGCTGGCGCCTTAGCCACTTGAGCTACAGGAGCCGAGCCCACTTTTTTTTTTTTAAAGACAAAGTCTCACTATGTTGCCCAGGTTGAGTCTTAAATTCCTGGGCTCAAGGGATCCTCCCAAGCCACTGGGACTACAGGTGTGCATCACCTTACCTGGCTCAATGGTGCCCATATTAAAAAATTATAATTACAGTATGTGAGTAGAAAACAATGAGTCAGAAGTCCCGCTCTGTTTCTGGATGGTTCATCCTCCTCTGGTGATCTCAGTTTTGTCTTCCCATTTCCTTCATCTGGGGTTGGAGTTGATTGCAGTTTCATTCCTGGTGAGGTTCTCCCTCCAAGATGCCAACATAATATAGAATCATTTACAATCAAAGAATAATTAGTCTACAAAAAAGAAAAATGTTGGGCGGCGCCTGTGGCTCAAAGGAGTAGGGTGCTGGCCCCATATGTCGGAGTTGGTGGGTTCAAACTTAGCCCTGGCCAAAAACTGCCAAAAAAAAAAAAGGCTTGGTGCCTGTGGCTCAAGCGGCTAAGGCACCAGCCACATACACCTGAGCTGGCAGGTTCGAATCTAGCCTGGGCCTGCCAAACAACGACAACTACAACCAAAAAATAGTCAGGCGTTGTGGCAGGCGCCTGTAGTCCCAGCTACTTGGGAGGCTGAGGCAAGAGAATCATTTGAGCCCGGGAGTTTGAGGCTGCTGTGAGCTGTGATGCCACAGCACTCTACCCAGGGCGACAGCTTGAGGCTCTGTCTCAAAAAAAAAAAAAGAAAGAAAAGGAAAAGACAAAAGTTGTGATATAAAGTATCTCAAGAGGCACTTTGGGCTGCCTGTTTTAAAATGTCTAAAGCAAAAAGAGGGTTGGCAGAATGTTTTATCCTCTGGTCTTTGGTCTTCACTTTCGGGGATCAGGTAGTAGTGCTTCTAGTAAGAGGTCCACGAATGTATGGAGCTGACTGTTGAATTTTAATTTTTACACATTTCTAGCTTTTGTCATAACTGAAGGGGTAATTCCTAAACCTTCGTTTCAGTCCAGAATGAAGTGTGATTAGGAACTGAGCTTAAAAGAATTGTGAAAATGCTTTTTGGGGAAACATTACACAAATAACATCAGAAAGACCAATTTTTCTCTGATTTTTGGGCTTCTTATAGAGTCACGTGACTTGAATAACAAAACAGACCAGTGGAACCGCCTCTTTGACTCACATCCTTGTATCTCCTACAGGGCTGTGCCCCTCTTCACACTCCTTCCTCGGCTGAAGTCAATGGCAGGAAGAGTTCCTTGTGAAAGACGCTGCCCACATTTCTTCAGAGAGCTTTCCCCATCTGCATAAAGGTCACATAGGCTTCAGCTGCTGATGCTAGTCAAGTCCACTTAAGAAACTCACTGTATCCCTAAGCTCTTCTAGTACCACAGATTGCCACTGATACACGTTTTCCAAAAAGCCCTCTTTCACTGCTCTGTCTCCCAGTGACCTTTTTCCTGCTTTTGTTTTTTTCGAACTAGGATCTATCTGCTGAATAATAGTATCACTGGCTTTTTTATATTCCTGGATTTGTAATTTTCCTCAATGAGATTATAATTATCTGGAGGGCAAGGGTAGTCTCTCTTTCTTTAGAGATGTGGTCTTGCTATATAGCCCAGGCTGCACTTGGACTCCTGGGTTCCTGAGCTCAAACGATCCTCCTACCTCGGCCTCCTGAGTGCCTGGGACAACAGGCATATGCCGCCAGGCCTGGCTTGGGGTAAACCACAGGTGCCTGCCACAACGCCTGGCTATATTTTTGTTGCAACTGTCATTGTTGTTTAGGAGGCCTGGGCTGGGTTCCAACCTGCCAGCCTCAGTGTATGTGGCTGTCACCCTAACCACTGTGCTGCGGTCACTGAACTTTTTTTTTTTTTTTTTTTTGTAACAGAATCTCACTCTATCACCCAGGTTAGAATGCTGTGGCATTATAGCTCACAGCAACCTCAAACTCTTGGCCTTCAGCAATCCTCTTGCCTCAGCCACCCCAGTAGCTGGGATTACAGGCACCCACCACAACACTCAGCTAGTTTTTCTATTTTTAGTAAAGACAGGCTCTCACTCTTGCACAGGCTGGTTTCGAACTTCTAAACTCAAGCAGTCCACCTGCCTGGGCCTCCCAGAGTGCTGGGATTACAGGAGTGAGCCACCATATCCAGCCAAGAAACCCATACAATACTTGTAAGTATTGTACTATAGGGCAGTGCCTGTGGCTCAGTGAGTAGGGTGCTGGCCCCATATACCAAGGGTGGCAGGTTTCAACCCAGCCCCACCCAAACTGCACCAAAAAATAGCCAGGTGTTGTGGCAGGCCCCTGTAGTCCCAGCTACTCAGGAGGCTGAGGCAAGAGAATCACCTAAGCCAACCAGCTAGAGGTTGCTGTGAGCTGTGATGCCACAGCACTCTACCAAGGGTGAGACTGTTTCTAAAAATAAATAAATAAATAAATAAATAAAAAATAAAAGTATTGTTCTATAAAAATACAATGCTGTTAAGTATTGTTCTATAATGCCTGTGTGGTTTATAAGGTTGCGGTGGGAATAAAACACATGAATCAATGATATGAAAATACTTTTGTAAATTGTAAGTCATAATGAACTACTATTACTTATAGTTGGCAGTCAGTAAATGCCTTAGTTGAACTGTGAAGTGGTACAAAAAGTTTTTATACTTACATTCTTATGATGCTTTATAGTTTTCAAAGTGCTTTCCTGTATCTGATGCCTTCTAGATAACAAGCCACTTTAAAGCCACTTTGGAACAGGCAAGACATAAATAAATATTGGAAAGCTGAGTAAACAAGCCTGGGAGATGTTAAACACCTTGCTCAGAGCACAGAGTGAGTTTAACACAGCCAGAATTGGAATCTAAGTGTTCTGACTCCTGGCCAATGACTGTTCAGTATGTATGTATGTATGTATGTGTGTGTGTGTGTATATATATATATATATATATATTTTTTTTTTTTTTTTTTTTTTTTTCAAAAAATAAAAAAAAATTCAAATTGGTATAGTAACAAATTTTAAAAAAAAAAACCCAAAAAAAATATGGCAAAAAAAAATTTCT
>CAUYPK010039765.1:0-14964 GCA_963574355.1 Loris lydekkerianus | reverse complement strand
TTTCTCTTTAAGTCCCTTGCCCACCCTGAAATGGGGTCACGTGTTCTTTTCTTGCTAATAAATTTGAATTCTCTGTGGATTCTGGTTATTAGACCCTTATCGGAGGTATAACCTGCAAATATTTTCTCCCATTCTGAGGGCTGTCTGCTTGCTTTACTCACTATGTTCTTAATTTGCATTTATCTGATGACTGGTGGTGGACTTTAAATTTATGTCAAACCAGAGAAAGAGAAAAGAGGATATTTTACTTTGAAAATGGATCTATCTTTCTTTTTGAACACAGAAAAAGCAACCAAGAGATGGAAACAGAATTCAGCATGAATCCAGAGTAGAACTTGTGTGGCTATCAGGGAAGTTATAGAAATGTAGCACTTAATACTTAACGAAACACAGATAGAGAAAGAGGGAGGGGGTGAGGGTAAGGAAAATAAAAAAAAAAAAAGAAGAAAGAAAATAGTGACTAATTCTCACATAAATTGGATTTGATTTTGACTAAAGTACATTACTTAAACATGAATTTTTACCTGAACTTGTTAATATGTTTAGGATACAGGATACTGCATCCTCATTTATAAGTGAATTATGTTTATAATCCCCCCTTTCTAATAATATTTTTTTTATAATTTTAATATCAGGTGTATCCAGATTAAGTAGAATGATTTTGCAGTATTTCTTCTTTTTCTATTGTCTATAATATTTGGCATGATCTTTTTTTTTGAAATTATCTTTTATCTTTTTTGGTAAATATTAGTTGTCTATACTTTGATACTTTTGGGGAAAAAAATAGTAAGAAGTTAACTGACTCCATGCTGAACCTCAGAGTCAAAGCATTCTATGATAGAGATACTCTTATTTGACAATGTGAATGTTACTTTCTTTGCATTGTTATTATTATTATTGCTTAATACTTTGTTGCAGCAATCGTCTGATTTCTTTTCTCAATGTATTTGTCTTCATTCACTCTTTGCAAGGCTTTTGTTTCTGGTTCCTATCTTAAATATTGTTATTGTTGTTAAATTTTAAGCCTTTTTAATTTTGTGAAGGCGAAAAGCGGAAGCCTAATAAACACACGTATATGTGAAAAAAGTTAAAAAAAAATGTTTTCATCATAATAAATATTTAAATCTTTGCCAAAAAAAAAAGAAAAAGAAAAAAAGAAACACAAGTTTTAGGTGATATAAGTCTCTTGGGAGGCAATAATTTTAAAATATCAAGGTTACAGTAAATGCAAATTAGTGTTGTTTACCTGTTTGAGCCATAGCTTACAGAAAGGGCAGCTTCTTATACCTGTGGTTGACAATGATCTATGTTAGGATTTGTTGGGGACATATAGGGATCCCTGAACTCTTGAGTGGGGAGAGAAAGCCAGATGCATGAACTGAATATGACTGTTGAATTGCATGTTCAACGTTTTTTGTTCATGGCTTAGGGCAGACATAATCTACATAAACTATGATATCTGGAAGATGGTTGAACACATGACTGTGATCCAGTAAGTGTTCATTAACTTAAGTACTCAGGACGTCTAGGTTCTGCCTTTGGATGGAAGTATAGTTTAATTTTACTTATAAGTACATGGAGCAAATAGTGGATAAGCCATTGGAATAGAGTGGAAAAGACAAATTATAGATGCCCAATGTGCAGGTGGAGGTAAAAGATTGCCAAAATCTGACCCAGAGATACTTTCCCCCAAATAATAATTCCAGTTCCAAGGAACTTCAAAGGCTGTGAGGAAGACAACAGTGAAGGAGAATAAGAGCCCGCCAGAAGGTCAGCCTCTACCAAATATCCTCAAGACCCAAATCAGTGGTGTTACCCTCACACAAAAGTACTGAGGTAGTTACAGGCATAAGCTTTGACATCAGGAACTGGGTATGTTTCAGTGGTTAGTCGTTAGCCCTTCAAACCTTAAAAAGTAGCTGGATATCGAGGGAGAAATGCAGGCAGTGATGTGCTGGAGCTGGCTCAGGTCAGTTTGGGAAAGCCAATTGTTAATTTTTTAGAAATTTTGCAAGTCAGACAGCCAGGTGTTAAACTTTATTGGCATACAACTGGATATCAAGCTTCTTGGACATCAGAAGATAAGCCTAGAATGATAGATAGGTCTTCTTGGTCCTGACACCACATCCTGGTTTTTCCCCAGTCATCTGGTTTCTTTCTTTCTTTTTCTTTTTCTTTTCTTTTTTTTTTTTTTTTAGGCCACATTGTTTAATCCCCTGAGAGGAGCAGTCATCTTAAATGTGATGAACTGAACTATGATTAGTTCAAACGTCAAAGCTGCTCTCATTTGGGGTCCTGGACTATATTAGTTTCCAAAAGCAAGATGACAGCAGGGCCCCACTGGCTCAAGAGAACAATCTGTCCCAGGACTCTCACCTAGCTCCTGGTGGTTGTTGGCAATCTTCAGCCTTCCTGGCTTTGTGGCTGAGCCACTCCAATCTCTGTCTGTCTTTCTACAGCCTCCTCCTCTGTGTGTATCCCTCTCTCCTGTTCTTTGTTGGCTTTTTCCCCTTAGGACACAGTCCCCTGTTTCCTGGGCTAGAGTGCAGTGGTGTCTTGAAAGCTCATTGCAGCCTCAAACTCTTGGGCTCAAGCGATACTTCTGCCTCGGCCTCCCAAGGTCGTCTTCTCAGTTCTTAATCCTGTTTATACCTCAGGATGATCTAGCTTCTAGAATACCACATGAGCTGTGGTCTTTATCTGTGTTGACCGTGTCTATGGCCTTAATTTTTTGTTATCCTTAACTTGAGGGATTTGGAGAACATTCTCCATCACGAGAATGAAAAAACAAGCACCACACATACTCAGTACTTAATTAGAACCAGTAGATTAACAACCACGTGCACAAGTGAGAGAAAAACTCAAATTCAAAGGGAAAGGGGTGGAGAAATTCCTAACAGGTGCATAGGAGGTGTGCAATATACTCATACAGAGTGAAGGGCACAGATTTTAGTTTTCTATTTATGGCCTTATTCTGTTGGAGGACTTAACTAGACTTGACTTTACTTGCCTTTAGTCCTGGTTTAGGTCCCTGTAGCTCCAACACTCATGATGTCTTCGGGAACTAAATAAGAATCTGTTCACTGTATATATATCTCACGGTAGCAGACACTGCTGGTCCTCTGTCCATATCCTTTGACACTCACCATTTTAGTGTATGAAACATCATATACTGCAAAGACCTGCAGTTCTTTCCCTGAGGGCTCTTTTTCAGTTCACAGATGAGGCAAGTTAATGAGGAGTTGATAATGGTGAATTAATAAGGACCCTTCATCCAATGTCTCATGGCAATGGAAATTAAATACCCCAACTTCCGCATTCCTCAGGTGAAATAAATCTGAACCAGGTTCTGCAACCTTCCCAGTAGGATTGGGGCTCCACCTGCCCAAAAAGGTAACCCATTCAGCAACATATCCTGTTATCTTCCTTCCCTTCCTTCTCCCCTGCTGCTGCTCCTGGATCATTTCCTAAACAAACCACTTGGGCACACATCTTTTCTCCCAATCTGAGTCTAGGGGAGACCCAGCCTGAAATACTTAACACTCTCATTATTATTCTAGTAACGAATTAGAAGACATTTATGAATCAAATTCTGAAAATGCCTTAGTTTCAATATCCAAATAAGAAGATTCTTGGCTAGCAGATCATACATTAGCAAATGTTCAGCTCGGCATCTGCTTTATTTGTAATGCCGGGTAATAGCCAAACAGTTTGCAGTGGTGTTTGTTGTGTTTTCCCTTTGCCATAATCAAAGTAATGCAAAAGGGACACACATATAATTGTTTTTAGTTGTGTGCTTTACTTTTAAATCTGTCTAAATAAATATAGAATGACAGAGGTGTCTATTTACTAAACACAGCATTTGGTTGTGTGACATTATACAATGTGCCACAATATTTCAGCTCATAATTGTGTCCTTTAAGTGTTGGTGCATAATTCTATAACTTTTAAGATACAGTTCATCTGGGAGCTGTGTAAGTCATGCTTTAGTGGAAATCAGGAGTGCTTATGGTCATAAAGGTTTGG
Organism: Loris lydekkerianus; assembly: GCA_963574355.1. Classification (NCBI taxonomy): domain Eukaryota; kingdom Metazoa; phylum Chordata; class Mammalia; order Primates; family Lorisidae; genus Loris; species Loris lydekkerianus. The sequence goes on along the minus strand of CAUYPK010039765.1, from coordinate 10,938 downwards.
GGAGCATTTGAGCCCTACTGGCTGAAGTCTAGGGATTTTTTAAGTCATGTGAAACAGTAAAATAAAGGATAGGGAGGAGCTCTGCTAGGGCAGTGATTTTCAATTGATTTGCCACAGCAGACTGGTATGCCATGAGAGGCTACCACCCAAGATGTGCCGCGAAATTTTTAAAGACCATTAATTAGATTATTTGCAAAAGAAATTTAGGCTCGGTGCCCATTGCTCAGTGGTTAGGGCACCTGCCACGGAAACCGGAAGATTGAGTTCAGTTCTTCAAGAATTTATTCTCTTGGCTTGGTGCCCATAGCTCAGTGAGTAGGGCACCGGCCGCATGCACTGGGGCTGGTGGGTTCAAGCCTGGCCCAAGCCTGCTAAACAACAATGACAACAACAACAACAAAAATAGCCAGGCATTGTGGTGGGTGCCTGTAGTCCCAGCTGCTTGGGAGGCTGAGGCAAGAGAATTGCTTAAGTCCAAGAGTTTGAGGTTGCTGTGAGCTGTGACACCATAGTAAGACTCTGTCTCAAAAAAAAAAAAAAAAAAAAAAAATATAAAAATAAAAGCATATTAATTATATTATTTTTTTTACTTTACCTTTTTTATCAGCATAACTTAACTGTGCCACAGAAGTTTAACTATAGGTTCAAGTGTGCTGTGAGAAAAAAAGTTGAAAATCACTGTTCTAGAGAGGAAAAACATCTAACTTAATACAATGATCTCTAGTTACGATTTTCCATTCCTTTAATAATGGTAAGGAAATTCCCAGACCCTACAGGGAGTAAAAGTGAAGATGTATTATGATTTTGTATAACATTACTGAATTTCCAGATTCTTTTCATATTTACAATAGGAATGTTGGGATACCAATCTCAGAGCACCTCTGTAGTCAGTGCAAGTTCTCGTTGTACTCAGTGTGTATAGGTACGGAAATTATTCAGTACTATTAGACCTTTCTAAAATTTACTTTTTAGCTCTGAAACTTCAATTGGCAAGTCCTATTTAACCACATTTAGCACTGCTTTCAGCTTTTGAGGTTTTGAGGGGGTCATTTTCCTATAATTTTTCTATAATGCAAGATCAAAGGGAAAACTAAGTCGACCTCTTTTGCTAACAATGCTACATTTTTTGATCATATAAATGCAGACAAATACAATAGCCTGAGATACTTTATTTGATGGCTTATAGTTCATGGGACTAAGCATTCTTACAGATTTCACATCTCTATTTCTGTTCAAGCTGTAATAATGGGTACTTATTACATATTCTTTTAGGGTTCCCTCTCAATTAATGTTTTTGAACTTGATGGTTAAGTGCTGTGGCTTCCGAGATGTTTTGTTCTTTATGTTATGTGAGTCAGTGGTGCTCACTGCAGAACTGAAGATTTTCATGTACATGATGAAATGTCACCTCAATGGAATACCTGGGGGAGATAGCACTTGCCTCTAAGAAGACAGAGCCTAGCATTTTGAACCATCCCCCAGTATGAGAAATTTAGTTTACCCACCTCTCATTCTTCATTACTGATTATTTTTTAATTATACAAAATGACTTTTCCATTTTATAAAGTAAAATTATTGTCCCCTACAATTAATAGACCCAGTATTTCCTCTCCCTCAACCTAAAGTTTTGAATACAAACTTTAGCCCTTTATCAATTTTCTAATTTTTAAAATCATAGTTCTATTTTATAAAATATAATTGTTGCTTCACTCTCCTCAGTTTGGAATACAGGCGATCAGCACCCTCATTCCTTTAAAAGACTACCTAGTCCCTATTCAAGTATGAAGCACAAATGAGAATATGCTGCAGAGAGGTTTAAAAAAAAAAAAAAAAACACTTAGGTTTAAGATCATGCCCTATTGTCCTGTTACCTTTGCCAGCTGAAATATACAGCTCTTTATCTTGTATAGGATTCCAGCAAAGAAAAATACTTCATGAATTGCAACACTCACCAACTTTGCAGAGGGGTATGGGAAAATAACCTAATTCAAGATCCAAAATCATCATCCAGAGTCCATTTTAAAGTGAAGGCTCTCTAAAAAGAAATCCTATTTTTATATTTTCTCATAGAATAAAGGAGCAGAAATAAGAAGTAAAATAGCTCTCCCTATTAAAATCTGTCCAAGTATAGAAGGCATCCAGGCTTCCTGATGACTTCATTGGCACAGTATGGAAAGGGACAGTATTCATTTTTCTTCCAACCCTACTGTAAGTTTTATCAGTGCCCTTTTATAGGCAGCAACTTGAATGTCGGCCTGTCTTCAAGGGAGATGTGGACTAAAATGAAATCATTCATTATAAACTATCTCCATAAATATGGAATGTGCACATATTTTTGCCATTATGATGGCAACTTAACCAAGTATATGTTAAAAAATTAAAACAAACTTATTCACTTTCTCTTTTCCCTTAGCCTTTATTTTCTGGGCTATTTAGGGAAATGTCGATGCTTCAGAGTAAAGCAAAGTGGGCAAAAATCCAAGGGATTAAATTTAGTTTCTGTGGATATATACTTACCATAAAACATTTCCCAGTTAGCTAAATTAATTGAACATGCAGTTATGAAATGAAATGCCCCAAGGAATTTGGTAGCAAAGGCCTGGCGTGAAATACTTACTTTTCTAACCTTGGTTTTCCCATCTACGTTTCGGGTTTGGCTTCTTAAAAAGGAAGTCAGCCTGGATTGCTAGCCCTTCTACCATTCTTGAAGAGTTATCAGTGATGAGAGACTGTTTATGCAGAAATTATCCTATGTATGCTTGTACACACAAACACACGCACACACGGGCAAGATGTCTAGAATTTGAGGCGTGCGTGTGTGTGTACGCGCACGCGTGTATGCGCATGAGTGAAATCTGATTTCAGTTTCCATGGAAATGGGCTAAATAAGGACTTTTAACAGACAAGAGTATGGGTGCGACTTCTTTAGCTGTTCCCAGCTGCTGGGTTCCAGCTCAGTACTATTGAGACAAAATCTGAAATTATCTCAATCCTTTACATTACGAGATCAATATTGTAATTTGGTACCTATAACATGTAATTTTCTTTGCAACAGTGATAATCACTTATCCTTTCAGTTAGCCCTGTGAAATTAACTAAAAAAGAACACCCACCCACCAACCCTCAACAATCGCTTTAACACCCCATGCATATATACTGCTTTGTTACTCCCTTCCAAGGTTTTTCTTCTCCGTCTCCATATAGGTGTTGACCTACAATAAGTAGACCCAGTATTTCCTCTTCCTCAACCTTAAATGCCTATGGAAAACCAGAAGTATACAGGAGAAGGAGGCTAAGCTTATATTTTTCTTAGAGCTCTGTTGACTTCCTATAAGCCCACATGTAGGGTGTTTCACGCTACAATTTTATTGTTTTCTTTCTCTCTTTCTCTCACACACACAGACACATTAAACTAAGGCCAGGAAAAGATTCGTCTTTTCTTTCTCCAGAGACAGAGGTGTAACATTGTGACTGTTAAGATGAGCATTGATTGCTCATCTGGAAAAGCAAAACAAAAAACAAATAAAAAGAGCACATACTAATTGTTTTTGAAGATCATTGAAATGTGTAGACATCAAAAAGAAAGCAAAAGAAAACGTAATCAAACTAGAGGCATTCCTCTGGTGTACTGCCATCGTATTCTTTGGTGTGTGTCTATTAGAGCTGTGGTCTCCCAAGCCTCAGGCTGTGGACTAGTACTGGTCTAGTGGCCTGCTAGCAGCTGGACTACACACTAGGAGATGAGCTGCAGGCGAGCAAACAGAAGCTGCATCTGTATTTCCAGCTGCTCCCCATCACTTGCATCACTGCCTGAACTCTACCTCCTGTCAGATAAGTGGTGGCATTAGATTCTCATAGGAGTGTGAACCCTACTGTAAACTGTGCATGTGAGGGATCTAGGTTGCACACTCCTCACGAGCATCTAATGCCTGATGGTCTGAGGTAGAGATGTAATATGCTTGAATCATCTCCAAACCATCCCCCAACCAGGTCTGTGGAAAAATTGTCTTCCAGGAAACCCGGTCCCTGGTGCCAGAAAGGTTGGGGACCACTGTATTAGAAGATTAGAAATGTGTCTGAAAAAGTGAAAGCAAAAAAAGTATGTGAGGTGAGGAATATATTAATTAATTTGATTTAATCATTCCACAATGCATACATATATCAAAACATCACATTGTATCCCAAAAAAATATACAGTTTGTAAATGTTAATTAAAAATAAATGAATAAAAAAGAAAAGTTGGAAGCAATAAATTTGAAATATCCTTTACATTTGAAATTTGGTATCAAGATCGAAAACAGGATGCTTCATTAGATAATGGGATTTTAATATTAAAGGATAGTCAGCTAAAGACCCAATATATTTGGCATGAGCCATTTCCCAGGTTTAGTGCGCTAAGTGGTTTGGGGGCTTATACAATCTATAAACTCCATATGCAAGCATGAATTGTTGCCCTCTGGGGAAAGCTGGTCATATGGAGAGGAACTGTGGGATTGCCAATCATCAGTGGGATGGTTTTCCCTGCTGATTTTGTTTCTGTGTAGGTGTGAGATGATGTAAATACATATTTTAGGCATCAGAGAAACTCAAGTAGTATACAATGTAGGCCATTTTTTATTACATCGATTTTCCTTTACTATTTTTTAAAGGGAAAAGTATTGTAGACATTTGCCTCAAATATAGCTAGGTTTTAGCTTTATTTTTATTAAGAAATGCAGGGGTCTGGGGTGGTGTATGCAGCCTCTCCAGATCAAACATTTCTGTTTAAATCCATGAGGGCTTATTCAATCTATAAACCCCATATGCAAACTCCCTAGTATTTCACATTGGTAGTATAAACCAATGTTTATACTTGTTAATGCACAGGAGGGCCTTGCTATGATGAATTAGAGGGGCACCAAAAAAGGTGTGTGTGTCTCTTTAGTAAAAATTACAGTTTATTAATGCTCCTTGCTGGAAAGTATTTTAACCCTTTGGGAAATTGTTCTGAGTCAGTTTTGATTAAATTTGACCTGAGCAGGAGCTGCCTGTCATGAATAAAAGTAATATGGTGAGGGTGGTGCCTATGGCTCAAAGGATAGGGCACTGGCCTCACATGCTGGAGGTGGTGGGTTCAAACCCAACCCTGGCCAAAAAAAAAAAAAAAAAAAGTAATATGGTGATATGATTCACACTTTACCAAGCTTAGGGTTTTACCATATTATATTTCCCAGTATGGTTTTATGCTGATCTGTCTCAAAAAGGACCAAGCTGAACTAATAATGTGCTCTATCTAGCATTTGGATATCTTTCCTAGTTTAAAAAGAATTTATTTGTATCAGAATCACCTACTTACCTACGGTGAAGAAATGCAACTAAAATACTAGAAAATACAACTATGGGATCTTTTTGGAGAAATAGATGATTTCTGCATTAGTGGTTACTCTGATTGACAAGCTGTGGTCCTATGATCTATTGACATGATTGTAATTTAAAGATTTATGGTGATATAGCCCAAAACTTTACAAAGTAATATGCAATCTCAGGAATTTTTTCACTAGCAATAACAAAAAAGGGGCCACATTTTAATATTTAAACTATTTTACATCTAGGGTGAGGATCTTTTCCAACATCTAAATATTGGGCATATCCTTTATTTCCTTTTGTTTTCCCACCTACTACAATTGGACCTTTAACAGGACATTTAACAGCTATGACTTTTTTGTCAATAATTATTGGCAGAGGTTATCTTTGATGTTAAAAACGAAATGCATTGGCTATGCAGATGCACTTTTTACAGATTTGAAATATTTGCAGATTTAGAAGAATGAGAGAAATTTGACCAAGGAATTACTAAAACCAAGCTGAAATGTCCTTGTTTGGGCCTCCCATTCAATAATTCTGTACATAGGTTCTAGGCTAGAGTATAAATCCACACAAATGGTGGTTGAATGATGGGATCATAAACAATAGTAGAGAAACTGAGTGTATTATAAGTTACTGAGGAGGAATTATGGGTCAATAATTAAAAAGAAAAGGGGGGGGTGCTTTTACTTTATTCAAAAAAGTGCCAATTCAGTTTCTATATCTTTATCTTTCAGAGAATCTGAACAACTCCATTATTCTCAACTCATATATTCAGTCATTTCCCATAGATTTGATTGTTTTTAGAATCTCAATAATTACTTTTTTTCCTGAAACACTCTGTACCTAAATTTTTTAGGCACTAAGAGTCTGCTAAATGTCTACTTCCCAACTTTGTGTGTGTGTGTGTGTGTGTGTGTGTGTGTGTGTGTGTGTGTGAGAGAGAGAGAGAGAGAGAAATTTCTGGCCTTGGATAGTTCTTTTGTTTGTGTGACTTTTCTCCTAAACTATTGTTCCTATCACTGGGGTTTCCTGGATGGCACTCTCTTTCCTTGAGGTGGATGAGGTGCACTGATTTCCCCATTAAACTCATGCTAGGGTAAATGGAAAATGTCCACTCCTTCCTAAGATTTCTACTCTATATGTCCTTCCTTTTTCCTTCCTACTCATTTTCCCCTTCTTTGGATCACCAAAGATTCTACATTAAATTTTCACAATTCCAGACCTTGGGAGAGATCTCTGTGGTTTTCAGTCTTTGGATTCTTGCTTATGACCTGGAAAATTCCAACAAATGCAGTTTTTCCACTATGAAACTGTAAGTTAGCAATTTTTATGTTGCAAGGCACATCCACTTCCCCAGGTTTCTTTTCTTTAAAGGTGTTGCTTTGATGCTCATGCACAAGAAACATACAGAAGGGGAAGATAGTTTTTTTCATAGTTTCCTATAGATAGCTGAAGCCCTTGGCCCGCCAAACTCCATAGAACCACAGGGCTGGGCCTACCAGGACATTTTAATGTACCTCAAAAATGTCAAGGCTATTCTGAAAGGTGGGGTGCATGTGTGTGTGCACATGTGTATCCATGCTTATGGGTAAGTGTACACATGTGTGTATATGTCTATCTAAATGTGGTAGCTGTGTTATGCACACATATGTGGACATACATGTCTCTCTGTTAAGACTGTGTGTCCATGTATGTGTTTGTGTATGTGTGTGTGAAGCAGAGCCAATGGGTAATTAGCAGTTTTTCCCAGTCATCTATAGTCCTGGGAGACATCATGGTAACTGCCTCGGTGATTCTAAAACAGTAGACAAAGGCAATTTTGGCAGGATGTAAATTTATAGAATAAAAATCTGAAAGACTGAGTCAAACATGTTCAAGGTTCATCCTGGAAAATTAAGGATACTGTTTTGCCAAGGAGAATCTTATGAGGTTTCCCAAGCATAAGCCTGGAGTGGGTAATGGAAATAAACTGAGTCTTTGCCATTTTGTAGGACTTAGATAAAACAATTTGTAGTCTCTAATGAACAAAGTCCTCAAACCTCATATCAGATGCTACAAACTGGAACTAATACTCCTCTGTCTCAATCGAAGGCTTCCTTTATCATGGCTATTGGTGCCTCCTTTGTGCTTCAGAGGTCAAGCAGCGATTCCCCCAGCTTTGCCTTTAGGTCAGCCCATGTGGATTCCATTGTGCCTGAAGATAGACTAGAAGAAGCAGAGCTGGCAGATACAGTAGAGTCATTCATTTATTCTCCGATTTCCTCCATATACCTGGTTTCTGACTAGGACTCAAGAGAACTGGGCTTCTGAATATGTGTCAAAGACACACTTCTCCTTAAATGTACCCATCTATCCATGGCCATGATTGCTTATTTGCCAACTATGAATATTATCAAGATTAATGAGACTTACTCTCTCCATTTGTTTACAAGTAGGCTTCTCCAAGTATGTACAGACATGACTGGTGTAGACATCTCACAGTGGGGAGCAGCCCTTCCAAGGATATGGTACGCTGCTGCAAAACAACATGTGACTGTGTAACGTGGAAATAGGCTGCCTTTCTCTTGGTTCTTTGACAAGGAATGCTTCTATATGTTGGTTTTGTGGGCTTCCCCCCTCTGTATGTGTGTGGTGGTTACTGTAATTTAGAGGCTGTATATATTTTGTTGCAAAGTTGAGAGTATGGTAGCAACCTGATATTCCTCCTGCCAACAAGAGCACAGAGCAGAGGGGTTTCTCCTGGTCCTTCCCTGGATGACATGTTTAGCTGGTGCTGGAATATAAACTGGCACTGAAAATATGTTTGCAGAATAAATAAACACATGAACAAATCAAAGAATGAATGACAAATACACTTGGTATGAAGAAACCAATATTTGGAAGCATTTTTTTGCTCCTTGGAGAAAAGGTGGTTCAGAAGTTCTTGATTGCCTATTAACCAGAATGAGGACAGCAGGAGCACACTCCCAACGAGGTCTTTATTAATTTAGGACAGCGGTTCTTCCCCCTTTTTAGGTCACACACTTCTTTTGGAATCTGATGATAGCTGTGAGTCCTCTCCTTAGGAAAATGCACATATTGAACATACACACACACCTTCCCATGTAAGTTAATTTTAGGGAGCTCAGAGTCTCCTCTCCCACTCATTCATGATCCTCAGGTGAAGACCTCATAATTTAGATATATAGAATTTGGCAGGAAAGTGGCAGAATGGAGAAAGAAGAATGGAGGCTAGGAAATGGAATTCAATTATAGTGCCATATCTAATCCTAACTCGTTCTGTGACTATAATTTCATTTCTCCAGGTTTTAGTTTTCTCATGTGAAAAAGGAGGGAGTAGGCTTAATTCTATCCAAACATTTGTCTGGTGTCAACATTCTGGAAGGAGAAGCAGCAGATTCCACAAGATCATCGCTCCTTCCACCAAGGTTTCTCTGCAGGTCGCCTCCTTGGTGCACATTGCTTTCTTTGTACTTTGAAAAGAAGGCTTCTTTCCTCACCAAGTAGGTTGCTAATCAGGTGGTGCTAATTTTAACTTGACAATCGGTAGAGGCCATCAGCCTCCAGTCACCTCACTTCTTCTTCCTTGCATGGTGTCCTCATAGATATCAAAAGGACTTCAAACGGATCACCTGGGCAGAAGGGGGCAGGTGAGAGGCAGGTTGGGGAGGACATCCTGACACTGCTTATTCGGGTGAACAGATTCTAGCTCATTCACTTTCCTCTTTGCTTTCTCCTGGACTGGCATGAAACAGAAATAAACAGTTGTAACCACCATGGGGAGGAACTCTGCAATGTGTTGGCTATAGCCATTTTCAGTTCTTTGCCAGCAAATCCACTGTAGTACTAACTTAGTATTTTTCTTTGTATTGCAGCTTTAACATTCTTTTAAAAAATAGTAACTCTATGTCCTCAGATACCTGGTGCTTTTTATTCAGCACAAAATTGAAAGCAAATTACACAAAGGGAATGTTCAAATTAGCTCAGATAAACCAGTTGTAGTTATTTATCAGTGCTGTCCCTTCCCCACCCTCAAACCCAAGTCCTGCCTGTGTCCCTGTTTTTAAAGATCATGGTCCAACCCCAATATCCTGGGCTTGTACCTCCATTCCAGTTGCCCCACTAAGTGGTGACCCAGCCTAATTCTGAATGTCCTAAAATGACCAGGAATTAACTACCTTCTGTAAAAACTCATTTCATCTTTATATAGCCCTAGTCTTGGGCCCAAATCTACTTCTTTGTAGCTTTGCATCCAGAGCCCTAATGCTACTATGTGAGATTTATGAATGAGAAATAATAATGTCCTGAGTTTATTCTCTTTGCCGGGCCTTGCCATGAGAGCTTTCTGAATGTCATCTCACTCAATCCTCACAGTACACCTACAATGTAACTCAAAGGTAGGCTGTACAAGGGCAGATTTTTAAAATATGACTTGTTCACTGTTGTGTCCCCAGTCTCTAGAACAGTCACTGGGAAATAGTAGGCACTCAGTATTTGTTGAATTTCAAGATATTTACTGTTATTATCCTCATTTTACAGATGAGAAAACAGAGTTACAGAGGTCAAACACTACTACAAGCTGCAGGGGTACTTAAATAGGATCCAAAGGAATAAAGCCATTGTGAGGAACATACCACATGTGTCCAAAGGCGTTGCCTCATGCCACACCCCCAAGGCCCATCCTACCTGTTCTTGTGATGGTAACAGCCAAGCTCTCTCACTGGTACTGGAGAAAAGTGGTGTCATGTGGTCTCAGAATGCCACTTACAATTGGGTAATGGTTAGTTGAAAGAAAAGGGTTACCAAGGGCCTCATTTAGGAACTATGGCCATGGGGATGACATCTTATTACCTCACTTCTAACTGAAAATTGAGGGGGTAAAAGTGGTAGAAAAGGCAGAAGCAAATCAAGCCAACACAGACATAGACCAAAGGCAAACCAAGCAAAACACACACACAAAAAAACTCAAAAACCCCAAACCCTAAACAAAACAAAACTTATGAGCTGGAACAATGGAGGGGAATTTTCATGAGCGTTTATCTTATGTTGTCCTCAGGAACAAACCTTACTTCTTTTAGCCTGAGGATCCCTGATGCTACTTGTGGGAACATAGGACTAAACAATAATGCCCTATTTCAAGTATTATTTTCTGTCTTGCAAACTCCATGTTCCTTGTGAATTTATATTTTCTGCTGAGTTTCACTAAATGAGAGAATATCACCCTTACCCTAACATTTTTATTTATACTCAGGCTGAGTATCACAGTTTTTTACTTAACCAGGAGAAATATTTTTGATGCATGGAATGTTTTCTTTGGTAAACAACAAATACCAACTCAAAACCAACCAAATACATTTCTTTGGTAAAGTGGACATTAATGTCTTGGTTGGAATTAATCGAAAGAAAAAAAAAATTCTTCTTCAAGTGTTTGCTGGAATCATTCCTTCCCTCTTTATAGCAATTAAGAAAGTAAAACTTGATGAAGCAAAGACTTGAATTTTATGAGGAGGTGATTCTGAGTTATTTTTAAAGTGTTTTTTTTTTTTTTTTTTCCCTAGCGGGGCTAAACCGATGCTGTCAGAGTAATAATCA
>CAUYPK010039763.1:0-69013 GCA_963574355.1 Loris lydekkerianus | reverse complement strand
TAGCCTTCATGGCATTTTCTTAGCAAAGTATCTCAGTAATGGAAGAAAAATTATCCAATGTGCTTTGTCCTACTATGAAGCTAAATTATAGCTTCCACATGGAGGCTATAACCCAACTATAGCACAAGACTATGAGGAAAGGGCCAAGGAAGAGGAAGGGAAGGGGGAGGTTAGGGTGGAGGGAGGGTAATGGGTGGGGCCACACCTATGGTGCACCTTAGAATGGGTACAGGTGAAACTTACTGATCACATATTTCATCATATACTACCTTATTTACTTTTTTCAAGGTGCTTCTCACAATCTGCGATAATCTTTTTTATTCACTTAACCTTCACTTCCCTAAAAGAGTTTGCTTGCAGGAGATGGAGAACTCTTCCTCTTGAAAGTGAACCCCATTAGAGACCATTCACTTCTTGTCATTGTGCTTTCTTCCTTAAAGCCAATATCTGCACTTAATACATGTTTTTAAATAAATACATGCACACATTAATTAGTATGAAGAAAAACAAACTCAAGTTATTCTGAAGAGAAAAGCTTTCTAGATTTGATAATATCTAAGAGGTTGTTCTAGACAGAGCAGTGGTTCTCAACCTCCTAATGCCACGGCCCTTTAATCCAGTTTCTGTGGGTCGCAACCCACAGGTTGACAACTGCTGTTCTAGACAGAAATCAAACATTTCCAGGTGAATGAAAATCATTTGCCACTTTACATAAGTAAGGAAGAGCCCCTATCAGTTAGTGGCAATTCATTTGTTTTCTATCATTAATACATGAGGCTTTTAAGGATTTATCTACACAGTCCAAATAAATTATTTGGACCAGAAGATTCAATTCTTTGTAGTTGTTGGGGAAAAACAAAACAAAACAAAAAAACACTCAACTGCAAGTTTAAAAGTTTGTCATTTCTTACACCATTAACTGTTAGTCATGAAATTGTTATTATTATTATTTTTAAAGTGACATAAGTCTAGTGTAAGTAACTTGTACATATTTCTGTTGTGACATTACTCTTTATGGGGAAGAAAAATCTCAAGTAACATTGTCTTCTTCTCTGCCTCCATCTGATATATTGAGTAGGAAATGTCATTGTGTTTTCCTGCCAAATCTAATTCCTGGCAAGTGATATATGTCAGGTTGAATAGAAATCATACCAGTTTCCAGTACAGTCTAATATTAATCCAAAGTGTGGGAAAGCAGCTTAGAATAGCAGTGATAGGCAACAGAAGTTTCCCTGGTGAAATCTGTATCTTATTCTATCTCACTAACATTGCTATTAAACCTGTTGTTGAAAACAACAGCAGAATCTGTAATCTACTGCTGCATTCTGCCAGTAATAAGATGGTTATACAATCTGCAGTTTTCTCATTTTAAAAAGTATAACAGAAGAAAAATGCTACATCTTTTAGACTTCTCACTTAAGAATATATCTATAACTATGTTTATATTAATCTCTGTTTACTAAGCTATCCCAATATAACTTAGCAATATCAACTTTTATTGTGACTGCAAGGCAACATTTGGTATCATAACATATACCATTGATGGTTAGGTATTTTATACCTTAAAAATATTTCTTTCGTGAAGATGTTTTCATTGAGAGCTAAGTTTAACTGAGAGTATTATACCCTGTTAGGAAATGTTACTGTGTGCCCAAGTTCTGAGGATGCAGATGAAGTGAAAGCACAACAAGAATCTCCTACTGGAGAGCAAATTCCTCCATTTCCATAAAATCCAGCCAGTGTTCCCATGGATAGCGTATTTCCACTGAACCGTGAAGCTATCCTGGTAGGGATGCACCTTTGGCTTCCAAAGATGAAGATGTACCTCCCAGCTTGGCACACAAATCTACAAATTCAGGAGCCACATTTAATGTAAACAGTCAGACCTCTGTGGTTAGTGATTGAATTTTCCCCAGCACCTACTTCTTTGAAAGAGGAAAGAATTAGAAAGCCCATAAACTTGGGCACTTTTTTCAGGAAAAAAATATGTTTTCACTTGACAAGATTTTCATTCATGTTTGATTGTCAGAGATAAACTACGAATGAAAATTGTTAAATAGGAATAGAGTCAGACAACATTTAAAACCTGTGAAGACAGATTTTCTTCAGTGCCACTGCAATCAGAGAAAGAGATTTAATTATAGAACTGAATTCAATTCTGGATATAACAAGTGAACATATATAGCCAAAGAGCAGGGTCAGCAGAAGAATATTACTAAGAGGAGGTATCAAGGATATGAAGATTCTTGCTAAACTGATTTAACTGGCTTCTTGCTAAAAGAAGGCCAAAGTGAGTCAGATATCAAGGGCAGAGGATGAAGAACTTGAACAGATTTTCAAGAAGATCAAATATTAAGGGTATCATGGGGGGTGTCTTAATTTACTCACATAGTAGGATTCTTTCCAAAGCGGGGCTCGACAAGCCAAGGCCATGGCCCAGAGATGAGTGCCAGTAGGAAAGAGTCCTACAAAATCTCTCAAAATTAACATGACTGAACTGGAACAGCTTTTTCTCTCCCAAATATGATTTTTCCCCCAGCATTTCATCTTATTAAAGGACACTGCTGACCATCTGGCTGTCCATATACAAATCTCTGAAGTCTGACCCATGAAGGAATCCTGTTAGTTGTACTCCACATATCTGTATTTTCAACCTGCTCTCTTTAATGAAATAGTACATCTGACATGATCTTATGCAATTTCATTCCAGCCTGCCCTCCAACATCTACTCCTATCACTCTCTTCCTCACATTCTCTGAACATGCAACCTCCTTAACATATTTACGAAAATCCTCAACTGAAACCATGGATTTGGATTTGTTCATTTCTTTTATCAACTCTATTGGGTTTTGCGTCATACATCTTGCAGATTTATTTTTTGATGGGTACACTTTTATGTCTTCCTGCTGGATTGAATTTTTATCATTCTGTATTGTCCCTTTTTGTCTCTAGTGATTTTTACTGATCTAAAGTCTAATGCACCAGATATTGAATCTAACTAATTTTGTATTTTTAAATTATAATTTCATTGTGAATCTTTATTTCATTCTTTCATTTTCAATCTACTACTGTCAACTAAATTGAAGTGAGAGTAATCTAAATTGTACGTAAATTCATTTTTAAATCAAATATCTGCATTTTGATTGGAATATTGGGATAATTTACACTTAAAGTAATTGTTGACATTCTAGAGCTTATTTTTCATTTTCTATATAGTTCTCTCTTCTTCTTTTCTGGCCTTCCTGTTAATTTACTTGAAATTTTTTTTAAGATTTTGATACTTGAATTTCATCTTCAGTAGCTCCTAGGTCTCAGTGATTAGAAGAATGAATCCACGGACCATAGATCAGTAGGAAGACAGGATTTATTTATAGAAAAGAATACAGAAACACCAGAGCTCCCGGCAGAGAGAAACCAACCAAGTCAGAAAAAAAGCACTCTCTCTGCTTCTCTCTCTTTGTCTCTCTCTGTGCTCATTTTCTGGGGGTACGTAGAGTCACATAGGGTCCTCTGTAGTTACATTTAGTGGGACTGGGCAGCAAACGAATGGCTATAATCCCTTTCATTCCAGGCCTAGGAAACTTACATGAAATTGACCAGGCCTAGGAAATGGGGGGTTCCCTGTTCAGTTACAAGTGAAGGGGAAGGGAAACCTAAGGTGCTGGTGTCTCCCCAGAAGTTGTCTGGCCCCTCCGGATACTGTAGCCTCCTGCGGGGGGCCTCCCTGCCTACCCTCCAGCCTGCTGGTTCCTCTGTTGGCTGCCATCACACCAACATCACCAAGGCAAAGGCAGCAGGTCCGCTCCTCAGCTCCCCCAAGCTGGCTGGGGCTCCATTTGACCTGTGTCAATTTCAACTGAGTTATTTGTTATATTTTTGAGTGCTCGATTTGTATTGTTTTGTGGTAGTGAAAGGTATGACAATAGCTTATGTAACATTGCGGGCTACGGGTATCTATATTTTACCATTTCAGGTGAAATTTGGGAACTTCATTTTCATTTCTGTCTCTTTTACCTCCCTCAATATGATATTATTAATTTGAGAATTAGTGTTATCATTTTTTTTAATCATCAAATTTGATATATAAAAGTCTTGAGAGAAAGGGCAGGCTCTTGTATGTACCAGCATTGCTGCTTTTCTCGTTCTTCCTTCCTGGTATTCCAAGATTCTTTCTTTTGTCATATCCTTTCTGTTTGGCCAGTCTTGAGTACAGATCTTGTATCATCAAATTCTATTAGTTTCCCTTCAGCTGAGAATGCTGTTTTGTCACCTTTACTGCTAAGCAGGATGCAGTGGTTCACACCTGCAATCTCCACATTTTGAGGCAGGAAACTTGAGACCAAGAATTCAGAACCAGCCTGGGTAACATACTGAGACCCTATCTGTACAAAATGTTTTTTTTTTTTTTAACTTACCTGACCATAATGTTACATACCTTAAATCTTAGCTACTTTAAGGCTGAGGCAGGAAGATTCCTTAAGCCCAGCAGTTTGAGGCTACAATAAGCTGTGATTACCCCATTGCATACCAACCTGGACAACACAGCAAAAATCTATGTCTCAAAAAAACCCTAAAATTTAAAGTATTCATGACTCAGTGACTTTTAGTATATTCAAACAAGTGTGTATTCGTTATCTTAAGCAATATTTTTTTTTATACTCAAAGCAGCCTTGCACCGGTCAATAATCACCCCCTAAATTCCTGTCTCCCCCCCAACACTGGGCAACTACTTACCTGCTTTTTGCTTATATAGATTCACATATTCTGACCATTTTATATAAATGAGATCCTATAAAATGTGGTTCCTTTCTTTTTTCAGTTAGATTAATTAAAATTCAGAGATATTTAAGACTTTATGATGGAGCATGTATTGGTGCTTCATTTTTGGTGCAGAAATTAAAAATGAAAATATTTTATAATATTCTTCCTGTATGAATATTTATTTCTATTTATAGTTTTATTTTTAGGTGAAGATTTTCAGTTTTTGTTTTTAGAGAATTTTTAATTAATCTTTGAAATTT
The DNA here is from genome assembly GCA_963574355.1 of Loris lydekkerianus. Classification (NCBI taxonomy): domain Eukaryota; kingdom Metazoa; phylum Chordata; class Mammalia; order Primates; family Lorisidae; genus Loris; species Loris lydekkerianus. The sequence continues at coordinate 63,992 of CAUYPK010039763.1, read as the reverse complement.
TTTTTTTTATTGTTGGGGATTCATTGAGGGTACACAAAGTTACACTGATTGCCTTTATTAGATAAGGACCCTCTTATAATTGTGTCCAGTGAGTAAGACTTCTGTCGCAAGCACAACAAACAACAAAAATAAGCAAATGGGACTTAATGAAACTGAAAGGCTTCTGTACAGCTAAGGCAACAATAACCAAAGCAAACAGACAACCTACACATTGGGAAAGGATACTTGCATATTTTGATTTAGACAAAAGCTTGATAACTAGAATCTACAGAGAATTCAAATTAATAAACATAAAAAGAGCCAAGAATGCCTTAGATCACTGGACAAGGGAGATGAATAGAACCTTCTCTAAAGAAGACACGATGAATGACTAACAAACGTATGGAAAAATGCTCATATCCCTAATCATTAAATAAATCAAAGCACCCGTAAGTAAATGGATGCAAATCAAAATCACCCTGAGATATCATCTAACCCCATTGAAAATGGCCTTCATCACAAACTCTGAAATGTCTTAATGATGGACACAGCATTCTTGTCAGATAGTTGTAACATCTGATCCATGTCAACATTAGTGTCAGACTTTTCTCATTCAAGTTGTAATTTCTTTGGATCTTTTTATGATTGTGACTGTAATTGTATCCTGGCCATTTTGTCTGTTAGGTTAGGACACTTTCTGTCCTATTTAAATCTTTTATTTTAATAGGTATTCACCCTGTTTAAATTTAGCGTAAGATCTTGCCCTTACTCTGCTAAGTGTGATTCCAAGGACAGCCTAAATTATGGATGCTGTTCTTGGGCTTATTTGATGTCCTAGGGTTTCCACTGGTCCCTGCTGGTGATGTTTGGCTCTGGGAACAGATTTTCCAGGTCGGGCCACTGGGTGTCTCCTAGGGATAGAAAGGAGCTCCAGTCTATAGAGTTGTCTTGTGCCCAGATGCCTCTTTCCAGTTGTGCTTATCTGGATCCGTGTCTTCTGGTGTGAGAAATCTCAGGTCTACCAAGAGGAAGAGTGTTCTTAGAACAAGACCCCTTGCTATGATGTGATCCTCTCTGTGCCCCTTGCCTCACTTTTGCTAGGGTCTCTGCACAGCAAAGGGTAATCTCAAGCCCAGAGGGATGAGCAGATCTTTGTGAAAGTCTTTGTCCTGCAGAGAAAGAAAATGCTTCTCTTGGAGTATACTGTTTTGGGAGCTCTGCTCAATCCCTTTGGCTAGTCTATGAGGTTTGGAACTGTGTCAGAAGTCTCCTTTGTTTGTCTCCGCATTATTTCCAGGGTCTATAGTTATACCCAGAAGGCAGTAGCAGGGAGTCTAGACTGGAAGTTCCCTTAAGTGTGCTTTTATTTATTTTATCTTCTTAACTTCCACACACATACAGCAAGATGAAAGACATACAAATACAGCAAAAAGAATAATTTTCAATTTCTTTGCTCACTTGGTCTCTCAGGTCTTATGAAAGCAGCAAATATTTTTTTCATTAATAAGTTAATTGGATAAATTAATTTACAAATAAATTAACAAGTGACTTCTCTCCGTATTTGGCTCATGGACTTTCATTCATGCAATTTTGATATCTCAGAGTAAAAAGCACAACATTTTAGCGTATATAGTGTTAGAGATTTAAGCCCGCAGTGCTCCCCACCCTTTTTGGCATCAGAGGCTACTTTCATGGAATATAATTTTTCAAGGTAGGGGATCAGGGGGTGGTAGGCAGAGCACAAACAGTAAATGAGAAATGGGGAGTGGGGCTGGTGGCTGTAAATAGAGATGGAGCCGCTTTGCTCCATCCCCTGCACAACCTGGTTCCTAAGTTTTGTGGAAGATAATTTTCCATGGAAGAAAATTTTCCTCTGAGGTCAGGCTTCCAACAGGCAATGTGCTGGTATCTGTCCATGGTGGAGGGGAAGAGTGATGAGGACCACAGATTTAAGGAACAAGAATTTGTATCAGCAATACTATCTCTTTTGACACACCACTTTTTGAATACATGGAGTACTATTTGATGGTTTGTGTAGGTGTGCCTTAGTGCAAGAATCTTTGTTCAAAAAGTACAAACGTGAACTCATTTTAGCTCACTCTAAAATTTTAAATCTTAACTCACTGGCAGTTCAGGTAAAACAAGCACATAGGTAACATGGCCCTATTAACAAATCTGTTTTACTTATGTATGTTATCCTAAGATGTCTAGTATGGAGTTTAGGTCAGTCCTTCTTTATATCTCTGCCTCTGAAAATAAGGACTTTCATGTCTTCACCTTTTCTTTTTGATCAATATTAAAATATCTTCTTGTATAAATGTCACTTTATTTAGGCTCTGATAAACAAGTTAGGTCACTTTAAAGTAGACAATGTTGAAAAAAAAAAAAATAAAGGCATCTTTCTTTCTGTTCAAATGAAGTCTCAGCCTGAATACGGTTTGAATTTGAATTGACATCTTTTTAAAGAGTTCACCATCTCAGTTCATTGACCACCAGGAGGGAAAGTAAATGTGGAAAAAGATTATTAAAATACAGTGTGATAAAGACCAAGACAGAAGAAAAAATGGTCAGGGTTCTCAAGTTCCTAGACAGAAGCAAAAGAAATAATAAATATGATGGGTATGTTTATTTTTATCAACTACCACTGATACATACAGCGTAAATAACAATAATGGCATAAACAAAGAATGAAGGGGGAAAGTGAGTTTTAACTATGAAGAGCTAGATTAAGCCTTGATTTAGACTTAAAAAGTTAACAAACACATTTTATAATGGGTTTATGATAGATCTATATTTAAGTGATTAGTCAGTTAATGTATAGTATGTTAAGGATAGATAAAAATGCTGTATTGTAAATTTGCTAAGAGAAGAAGCCTTAAAACTTCCCAACATAGCCATATAAATAATATAAAAAGGTTGCCATAAATAGGAAACACTAACAAACTCATATTACATTTATATTATATTTTAATGTTTTATATCAACACATAAACATTTTATAAATATTTTGAAATATTGTAATGAATATTTTATAAATAAAGGTACATTTAGCTATAATTTTCCATTTTCTTCAGGTATGGATGGATGACCTTCAGTCACCCGGTGTAATGAATATGAAATGGTGATGAACATGTTAATTGGCAGTGATGATTTATAATGCATACATATACTATATCAAAATATAAAGCTGTACACCTTAAATATGTATATGTATATATAATTTTTCCTACATTAGTGATATCTCAATAACTCTTGTGGAAAATACTAAAGTCATGTAATTGGTGTCCAAAAACATATATGTGCATCTTTTAAGAAGTCTATGAAATATATTGATATTTTCAGCCAAAACCAGGGAAAATTAAAAAAAAAAAAAACCACTTTGGAGGGAAGACATTGCTAATTACAATGTAGAAATGATGTCTAAAAGTGTTCATTTCTAGCACTAGCATTATAATTTATTAATGGTACAAGAAGTACAGAAATGATGTAAATTTTCCTTTTTGTCAAGAAACGTGCCTGCATTTTGTAGCAAGAGTCCTGGAGTGCAACATAAGACACAGCCTCCCTTCCTCAATTATCACTCTCTGCCGGTGTTCAATGGCTGACCCTTAACTGATACATGTTTTGAATTTAGAAACCTTAACTTGTGAGATTTTAGATGACCACCGATTGTCCAACTGTATCACGCTCACGTTGAGAACTCTCCTTAATCCCCCTCTTATCTAACTATGTTGAATGTACTACAACCAGATTGTATCTGTTAGATTATCATACTATAGACCAATGTCATGAAGGCGTAACTGTAAAGGCCAAGTAATGTGTTATATTAGACAAAGTCTGAGTTGAGTCTCAGGTTCTTTTTTTATTTGTAACCATGCTGCCAGTGAAATATGCAATGTGAAAGTGATTCAAGGCAATTGGATGAAACTTGAAAGGCCTAATTTACAAGTAAACATTTAAAAAATTACACATAATTTCAGGGGAAAGATCTTTAACTACATAAAATATGAGTATTTTGAGATATCCAGAATCACTAGATTCATATTCTCTACACTAATTGATTTTGACTAGTGCCACATAATAAACATGTGGTACTTCAAAGGCTGTAGGTTAGGATACATTTTTAATTCTCTAATGGGTCTACTAAAATGTGAACAGATGGTAAACACAAATCTTACCTAATTTGAAAAATGACATTATGAGAAATAAGTAGAAAAATATTTGTCTTAAACATGCTTAGAAATTGAATCCATTATGCCACTTTTCTAAACAGTTCATGAGGACATTTACAGTTTAAACATTTGATCTGATTTTATATAAACACTTTTTAAAAAATGAATGTGTATTTATAGGGAGATATTGGTAACTGGTAGATGGAATAGACACAAGAATACTAAAAATGACCATTTAACAATAATAATCCCCACTAATTGTAGCTGTCACTCTCTCTCTTTTTTTTTTTTTTAAGCTGTCTGTTGCCTAAAAGTAACACAAAGTATTTCTTCTCAATATCATTTGTGGAACCAGAGATGACCAATTTTTATGAATATGTATTCTACAGGTCCACTTGTGTTAACTCTGTCATTGTTTTGCTAATAAGAACTAATAGAATGGACCTGGGAGTGCAACTGATCAGCCTCTTCCAAATCTTCATGACTTCTGTAAACAGCAGTAGATTACCCTTGCTTTAGGCATTGGTTTGTTTTCTGGGGTTCACCTATCAGTTATTATAATACCTTCTTTTGTTTTGAAAAGTTCGTGTTTTTGAAAGTCTGCTAGAGTAATTGTCTACAGATCTCACAAAAAAGTAACAGCAAGACCTAATCATATGGGACATTTGTCAGTTCATTGTGCAGCGTTGGCCAGGCGCAGTGGTTCACACCTGTAATCCTGGAGCTCTGGGAGGCTGAGACAAGTGTATTGCCTGAGCTCAGGAGTTTTAGACCAGCCTGAGCAAGAATGAGACCCACCTCTACTAAAAGTAGAAAAAACTAGCTTGGCATTGTAGTAGGTGCCTGTAGTCCCAGCTACTTGGAAGGCTGAGGCAAAAAGATTTCTTGAGCCTAAGTGTTTGAGGTTGCTCTGAACTATGACACCATGGCATCCTACCCAGGGTATCAGAGTATTTAAAAAAAAAAAAAAGTAAGTGCTAACTACTAAGCTTCTGAAATGCATTTTAAATTTTGTGTCAAAAATCAAGATGGGGTCATAATTCTTTGAAAATTCACTTAGCACTACCAGTCAAAGACTGGAAGTGCTGTATGTGATTAAGATAAGTACACCTGCCCACCTTTGGCCATTCAGGTCAAAATTTCTGAGGCTTATAACAAAGTCAAAATTCGTCATTAAGTATACCATCCCTCCATGATTGGCAATACCCAATTTCATTTTACATTCATTAAATATTCTCAAGACTCTTAGGATCCTTGAAGATTGTTGGAGATTTAATTTATAGTAAGAAAACTGAAGACCACACAATTGCCCAAAAAATAATTTATCTTCCCATTAGCTGATTGTAGAACTTAAAAGGAGATCACATACTCAGCCTACTTCTATCTTAAAATTCTTTATGTGATTGAAAGTCAAGACTTTTAAAAATGTAGACTTCCACAGGAAAGCAAATTGTGTATGTTTTTGCGAATGTGTAGAGGATCCTGTGCTATACTCCAAATTGTGGAAGAGTGCCTGAAATAGAGATACTTAATAAATATTGATTCACTGACTCTACAGAGTTTGATATTATAGGTAAGAATATTTGTGTGTGGGGGGGGAGAGTGTGAAAATTGAAGTTGATGTATTTAAAGATCAGTGAGTTTAATTTTGTGTTTTTCTTTTTTTTATAGTGGCAATTTCTACATAGCTGTTCTGAAAGAGCTTTAAACATGTAAGTATCAATGAATTATAGTCTTGCAGATATTCTTAAGAACAACAGAATAGCTAACTATTGAAATGTCTGGTAAAATGTTATTTATTACTTAAAGAGAAAATTCTTGGAAAACAAATTTGAGCAAGGATACAAGAACTAGGAGGGTTCTCAACAGGAGCAGGATGGCATTGCTATCTAAAATAAACTAAATGCTGCAATTACAGTCTCTCAGCATGCATTTATTTGTATAAGATGAACATTTATCATTAACATATTATCAGCAGGTCTTTTCCTTAAACTATTTAATTGGTAATACTGTGAAGCAAATTCAGCTATTTTACTTCATAGAATGTGTAAATTAGCAATTATAAGGCAGTCGTGGAAATGAAGTATTATGTTTCATCAAACCAATTAAGTCCAATCTTAAGGTTTGGGGCTAATTTGCTTAACTGCCTTGCCACCATTTATTCTCTCCCTTGTATACAATACCCAAACTATTATTTCTCATATATATATACCATGAAGAAACTTAACTACTGGTTTTGGAAAGACAGAGATTAAATAATCATTAAATAATAGGCATATAAATGTTCTAATATTGGTAGTTAGATAAACAAGTTATTTGTAGTAAATTCTGAAATTACTTACTTGGTTATCTAGACAATAATAATGGGTAGCTTTTTCACATCTAATTTTAAAACTCCAAATAATAGAAATTTAGTGGCAATCATCTAAGCTTAGAGATTTCCAAAATTTAATTAAGATTTAAAATAAACTTTATAACGCAAATGTAGGAATATTAAGAATATTTTGCTAAATATATAAAATCAAAACATAACACATTACAAAATATTCTGGTAAATTTATTTTGAAGTTCTTAATAATGTTTTAAATTATGTAATTCATTTCTTCTAACAATAGAATATATGCAATATATGCAAGTCCATATATTTTCCTTATATAAAAATATTAAAGAATTTAAAGAATAAGCCTGTTTTACATATTTTTCTGTGGCTTACAAGGAAATTTAGCAATCTCTTCAGTTTTCCTCCAGCTGTAAAACAGAAAATGTGTATCTGGGGTACATAAATCTGTAGTTTTTCCATTCAATTTCAGTTGTTCTACTGTTATTGATTCCAATGTGTCATGCTGTGTCAGGACAATGGAAATTAACACTATACTGGGACTGCCAAATTCATTTCACACAACAGTAATCACCATAATCAAAACAATATATAATTATCCATGAGAATAAGGACAATTTCATGAATCAAAGTCCCAAGGAAATCAGTTTCAGTCTATCAGAAATGAGAACAAATGTTTTCAAAGATGTAATTATTAATTTTGATTTTGATTTTGTTCCCATGAGCATCTGGTATGTGAGAATACATATTCTTTTACAATTTTGGCTTTTTAAAAATACTAGCATATAGTTGTATCTTTTCAGTCTAGAAATTGGGGAGAATTAACAACAATAAGTATAACAAGGAAAATGTTTGTCAAAGTCTCTGGATTAAACTGAATTTTCAAGAAACCACCTGTGAAGCAGATTCTACTCTATCCAGTAGAAGAATTAAGAACTTCTTATTTTCAGTATCTTCTATATAATACTCTGCTAGCAAATTTGGTGAACGGTGTTTTCAGTTTTTTGAAAAATACAAAGAGTTGAAACTCGGGTAAATCTAATTTACATCCGGCATGTCCATTTCTCTTCAGAGTCTCTCCCTTGCATTTCTATTTGCTCCTCCTTCATTTACATTCATCATAAATTCTCTTTCCTTTTCATTCTCACACAAACCCTTCATGAGCCTCAGAGTCACCGTGTAATACTACACCCTAGTGTAGCTCCACATCAGGCTTTCTAATGTCACAGAATCTTCCCATTACTCTTCCATTCATTTGAAAATATACATTTCAGAGGTCCTGTATTTACAACAAGCCATGGAATCTTGATGTATTAAATCTAAGACAATTCAACATAACACACTGGGAAATTTTAAAAACAATGTTATAATAAAATATAGACTAAGTAGACTACAGGGACCAGTTGACAAATGTATGAGAGAAATAAATATAAACCACTGGATTATGTTAATAATACACATCCTGTTTGTGGAACATTCTCTTTAATAATATAAAAAAAATCAAATATACTTAAAAAAAGATTAACATAATTCATTACTTTAAAATAAAACCTCTTTTCTGGTATATCATGTAATATATAAAGTTCAACGTTAAGTGGTGGACTGAGAAGACAAATTAGCAAAGTTTGCAATATAGAAAATAAATAAAATTATTCATGCATCAATGTTGTCCATAAAGTTGGTGTGCAATTTACTATGTTAAACTGTCTTAAGTTGCACACAAGCTTTATGGACACCCTTTATAATCAATACAAATGTTAGTAAATTGAAATCTAGATATGTAAGCTACCACAAATGTAAAAGTCTAATACATAGAACAGAGGGGAAAGGTAGATAAAAGTGAGAAAAAGACCTTCACAGAAAAAGCAAGTGAATAGTGAATGTATATCAAAAGGTGTTAGTCTGACTATTAATCAGAGAAAAGTATAATAAATTACTTAATTTTAATGGAATAAACTTGATAACAAAGAAAAGTTGAACAAAAATCTAAAGCCAGTAGGTTTGTGAAGAAAGACTCATGCACTGTGGGTGAGAATGTAAATAATTCAATGTTTGTATGATATTTTTTATACTATACTGTAAATAGACTTTTAAGTGCACAGTAGCATGACATCTAAAACATGTACCTACCTTAGTTAAAAAATGCTGCTCAAAATGCTAATGACCCAATTAGGTGCTCTTCAACCTTTTTCCTCTCTGCTGCACTTTGGAAGAAGAGTTGTCTCGGGTCACACATTAAATACACAAATATCAACAAAAGCTAATGATGAATAAAAAAAGATCTGCTCATAATTTTTGTGACATTCAACACCACAAATAAGCAACACAATCCTCACACAATGTACATGTGGTCCATGAGTGACAGGGTAGACACCCAAGAGTCACAAATTTTTCTTCTGGACAAATGTCTTCCATCAACATTGATGGGTGCTCGGTGCTGTGAGGGGTGATTGCTGAAGGTTGGGAGGGTTACAGAAATTTCTTAAAACAGCAATGAAGTTTGCCACATTGCTTAACTGACCCTTCCTTTCACAAAAGAGTTCTCTGTAGCATTCAATGCTTTTTGACAGCATTTTACCCACAGAAGAACTTCTTTCCAAATTGGAGACAATCCTCTCAAACTCTGCCAGTTTTTATCTAATCAATTAAAGTTACGTACACATATTAACAATATTTAAAACCCTTTGTTGTCATTTCAACAGTCTTCAGAGAATATTAACTAGCACTAGATTACATATCAAGAAATAGCATTTTTTTTGGCTCATCCATAATAAAAAACTCCTCGAGTTTTCCCTGATTGTAAAAATGCAATCATATCTTCAGGCTCCATTTCTAATAAGCTCATTATTTCCACCTGATCTGCGGTTATCCTTGAAGTTTTGAACCATTTATTGTCATTCATGATGTTGGGAATAAACTTCTTCCATACTGCTATTAATTTTGATACTTTGTTGTCCTCCCATGAATTACTAGTATTTTTAATGACAACTAGAATAGTGAAGCATTCCTGGAAGATTTTCAACTTACTTTGTCTAGTTAAATCACAGCAATCACTATTTATAGCAACTATAGCTTTATGAAATGTATTTCTTAAATAATAAGTTAGAACTACTCTTTGATCCATGGCTTATAAAGTGAAATTGCATTAGCAAGGATGAAAACATTAATTGCCTTATACAATGTCCTCAGAGATCCTGGGTAAGGATAAGATACTTTGTTAATGAGCAGTAATAGTTTGAAAATAATCTTTTCCTTTGAGCAGTAAATCTCAAATTTGGACTTAAAAAATTCAGTAAACCATGCTGTAAACAGACTTGCTGCCATTCAGGCTTTGCTGTTCAATTTATGGAACACAGGCAGAATAGATGTGTCACCATTATTAAGGGCCCTACAATTTTCAGAATAGTAAATAAATATTGGCTTCTACTTATTGTCACTGGCTTCATTTGCCCCTACCGAGAAAATCAGCCCACCCTTTGAAGCTTTGAAAACAGGCACCAACAGTCTTAGATGGCATCTTCTACTGATAGAATGCTGCTTTGTTTACATTGGAAAATTTTTTTTCTTTTCTTTTTTTTTTTTTCCCCAGTATGGCCACTTCCTTTAATTAGCTTAGCTAGATCTAGATAACTTGCTACAGTTTCATCACTAGTACTTGTCTCTCCTTATAATTTTCTGGTGTGGAGATGGCTTTACTGAAGCTCACAAACCAACCTCAGCTGACTGCAAACTTTTCTTTAGCAGCTTTCTCATTTCTCTCAGCCTGAATGGAATTGAAAAGAGCTAATGCTTTCTAATGAATTAGACTTTGGTTTAGGAGTGTTGTGATAGGTTTGATGTAGAGCACAATAATTTCTCCATATCAGCAATAATACTACTTAACTTTCTTATAATTCGTATATTTACTATAGTAGCACTTACTGGTTTCTTCTAGAACTTTTTTTGCATTCACAACTTGGCTAAATGTCTGATATAAGAGGCTTTGCTTTTGGCCTATTTTGGCTTTAAATATGTCTTCCTTACGAAGCTTAACCATTTCAAGCTTTTGATTAACATGAGATACTTATGACATTTCTATTTATACGAATACTGAGAGGGAACTGTAAGGTTATTAATTGCCTTAATTTTAATATTGGGATGTCCAAGGAGACAGACAGAGATAGGGTGAAGTTTGGCCTGTTAAACTCACTGTATGTGAGCGTGGTTCATGATCCCCAAACAATTTTAGAGCAGAGACATCTAAATTACTGATCACAGATCATCAGGACAGATGTAATAATAATGAAAAATTCTGAAATATTTCAAGATTACTAAAGTATGACACAAAGACATGAATTACACCTATGCTTTGGGAAAAATAGTGCTGATAGACTTGCTCAAGGGTTTCTCAAGCTTTTAATTTCTAAAAAACACAGTGTCTGAGAAATGCAGTGAAATGAAATACAATAAAACACTTTTTTTGTTTATCCCCCCAAAAGTGTATGAGCAGTTTGCCATTGATTGTAGCATTAAAATATACAAATAATAAAATATTGTGCCTAGATAGATAAAACGTGCTACAGACTTAAGAATATGCGCTATATGAGAGTTAAAAGAAAGTATTTCTCTAATTAAGCATATTGATGTCTTTTAAAATAATGTATTTTAAGAAAACAAGTTATGAAGCAAGCCAAAATTCTGATAACATTTAAATAATTTTAACAAAGAATACTTGAAATATAACATTGTGTTTATGTGAATGTGTCAGTGTGTGTCTGTGTTTGTGTATGTCTATGTTTTCTGTAAACAGAAGGTAAGTACACTATAAATATTTAATAGAGGGTCCAAAGTGCTTTGGTAGTGAAGCTGGAATTAGGAGACAAAAAGGAGATTGATAAAAATAGTTGTAATGTGCCACTAAATGAGGTATTTTAATAATCAAATCAGAGTAAAAATATAATTGTGCCCATTGTATATGATTAATACTAGTGTTAGCTGTGAAAATGCTGCCTTTGTGTAATAAGTGGGCCTTCAGATTAACATTGAGGACTCTGCAGAAAGAATAGTTGGAGAACCATCCTTGAAGGACACCGAGATGAATTGATACATAACCTAGAAAAGCTGCTATGTTTTTTGGAGGATAAGAAAAGTACAGCAATGCTGTAGGATGTGGAGAAAGGAGAACCTTTCTACACTATTGGTCAGAATGTAAATTAGTGCAATGATATGGAGAATAATATGGGGGTGCCTCAAAAATCTAAAGATAGAACCACCACATGATCCAGCAAGCCCGCTGATAAATGCGTACCAAAAAGATGGGAGTTCAATCTATTTTTTAACAATCTGCACTCTCATGTTCACTGTAGCATTATTCACAGTAGCCAAAATTTAGAATCAACCTAAGTGTCCACGATGAATAAAAACATTGTAGTATACATACACAATGGAATATTATTCAACCACAAAAAAGAATGAAATCCTGCCATTTGTGACAACATAGATGGAACTGAGACCCATGATGTTAAGTGAAATAAGGCAAACACAGAAAGACAAGTTTCATATGTTCTTACTCATACATGGAAGCTACACATTAAAAACAATTGATCTTATAGTGACTGAAAATAGGATGATGATTGTCAGAGGCTGGGCAGGGCAGTGGGGAAGAGAAATGAAGCGGGAATGGTCAATGGGTGCAACCTTATAGTTAGTCAGGCAGAATCAACAATATTTGATAGAACAACAAACTGGTTATAATCAACAATAGGTTAGGATATATATAAAAATAACTAAAAAAGTGGAATTGGAAGGTTCCTAACATAAATAATAAATCCTTGAGGTGATGAATATCTCAATTATCCTGATTTGAATAATTCACATTATAGGCCTGTATACACATCACACATGCCCTATAAATACATCTAATTATTATATACCCTTAATAACAAAAAATAAAAAGGAAAAGTACACATTGGGAAGTTTGTAGTATGTAGTAAATGAGGGAAAAAGTGAAGCTTTGTGGTTCAAAGGAGGTAACCATCACAATTACTTGGAAAAATGTCTCATAAGAATTTCACATAAAAATCAATACTCATGATGAAGGTGATAGGCTAGATAAAATTTTAGAAGAAGCCAATGTGTCCCACGTTAAGAGTAAATAAATTTAAATGTAAAGGAGGTGTATAGTCTTAAAACACAGAAAAGATTTCATATAAATTAACTTCAAAAAAAGTTATTAGCCATTACACGGGCAACACAACAGACTTTAGCTTGTCAATCTTGTGGAACATTTTAGTTTTCATCAACTAATTGATTTGCTTTGTAGTGTGGCTGATAGTGGGGAAGTATTACAGGTAAGGCTTTGAAAATATTTTTTCCTTTTTCAAATTTTCTCATGCAAGAAATAAAGCAAAAGAGAAACATAAATGTAATCTATTAGCTTTTTCATATTCAAAATTCCAGTATTTTTGCAAAAAAACACATAATAAGAGAAGGATGTGTAATAAGCCTTTCAAATTCAGTTTTTCTCAATAAATTCATTAAAATTTATAGTATTTTTTTAAATAATATCTTTTTTATATAGTTTATGAAGTATATGAAACACCATATTCAGGTAGAATTAACAGAATGTATTTGACAAACTCTGAGCTTATAAATTTATATCAGCTATATATATAGGCAGAAAAAACTACTTTGGAAAATGTGACAGGTTTTTGGCCGATTTTGGTCAAACATATTCCCTCAGTTGTTAATTTCTCCTCTTCTTATTATCCTTCCTCATTACTCTCTACTCACCTACCTTGCCTCAGTTTTCTTTTCCAATCATTGGCAATTGGCATAGTTGATGTGCGTGTTTCCAACCCGTGATTGGAAAACTATTCTTATTCTGACATGTATTTCTCACCATACCAGCCTGAATAAACAAATTAAATAGAAAGTCTAATTGGGAACATCACAGTGAGAGAAAAAGAAGATGAGAAAGTCAAAATGAAGACTTCTAAGTGTATTTTCCATCAGTGTACTTCTATGTGTCACTTTTGAGTGATCTTTTCCTAATTTTTAAAATGTTCTATTTCTAAATAGATAAAGCATCTCCTAAGTGGAAAGACATTTTAACTAGAGGATTGGAGTCCTGTGTCCTGAGTTCAGATAGCTTGTCACCGTACAAAACAATCCTAGATCACAGTGTCTGTCTGCTAACTGGAACAACGTTTATGAAATCACAGCGTCCTCCAAACTAGTTTTGTTTAAAATTAATGGCAAAATTCATTTTTATTCTCAACATTTTTTTTTTTAACCAATTATGTGGTTTATATTTATTCTTACAAGTTTCATTAAATGCAAATGAGTCATTTCAGTTGACTTGCATAATGCCACAAACGTTTAAAGTAACTAAAATCTGTGGGCAATTTGCCCATATCTGTAGAAAGAGAAGTGGGAGCAGGTGAAAACTCTCTACAGGACTTAATTCTCAGATATTATATACTATTTTTGTAATAAACACAAAAATCAGAGGAATTACAGATTTCACTGAAAGCCCGTCTTTGATTCAGAATGATGTATACATTAAGTTTTGCTAACGGTGTTGCATCTGAAGTTGAATTTTCCCAATTTCTCAGAAGTGACAGTTAAGTTATAATCTCAGCATGTTCAGCATGCTTAATGAACTCCTTGGGGAGACCAGAATTTCTGTAACACAATTAACTTCCCATTCTTATGTAAATGAGGAGTTTCAGAGTCCCTGATGGAAGTCTGCTTTTTGGCTACAGTTAGCAAATGTATGCTATTAGATGACACAGGGAGCCTGAAGCTGAAATTTAGACTTCACTAATTTGTGCTGTGACATGTGCAAAGTGCTTCGGAGCAAATGTGAAACCCAGTTGTTTAAATGTAGTTCATGAAATAGGAATTATCACCGTTGGCTAAACTGTCATCCGCAGCCTGATTCTATTCACTGTTTTCTGCTCATACAGAAGGAGTATTTGATATGTTTTTTACTAGTGATATTTGCTTTAATATTATCATTTTCATATTACATAATAGAAGTTTTCATCTCAGATAAAACAAAGGTGATACATAAAATAATTTTTTTCTCTATTTTTCTCAAAAGTGAATATCTATTCAGGTAATATTTGGTGTCTAAAATATTTCACTTTCTATAAAAAGTTTCAAATTATACTTCAAAACTAAAAGGTAAATGATTTAACATAAAGAATGTCAATTAGACAAATGTAATACATAAATTTAAAAATATTTTATTTGTATAATTTAATATATGTAGTATCAGGATAATTTTTATGAAATTGAATTAAAAAACAAACCTGAGATTTAAAGTTTATTTCTTTCATAGACTATGTAGGAAAATGTTTAAATAAAGTCATCTAGCACAGAGAGAGACTAAGTGAAAATATAAATGAACATTCTCTCCTCCAAAATACCAATAATAATCTTTAGATGACAAGAAATAGATTAGCTGCTTAATAGATGAGAGATTTTCTTTTGAAGAATGAAAATGTTTTGGAACTAGATGGAGGTGGTAGCTGTATAGCACTGTGAAGCACTAGGCACCATAGAATTGTTCACTTAAAAACGGTTCATTTCATTTATGTGAGTTTTACTCCAGAAAAAGTAAATGAATCCCAAATATATTGTATGCACAGTAAAATAAATATTGAATATAAACCTAGGGTAAAATGTGATTATTTGGGTTCTTGAAACTAAAATGATTCATAGAAACAAATGCCTCATAATTGAAAACACTGCATGGCTCTGTTAACTAAAATTCACAAGTACATTTAAGGATAAAATTTGCTTTTCACATTGGTTGAGAATGAACATTCCAAACCCTATGTTCAGCACTTAGTACTGAGGCTTCGGTAGCTAAGCTGAAGCCAAAAATTTCTCCTTTCCATAAAGATGACTGGCTGAGTGTATATATACATACATATTTACATACACATATTACACACATATATATATTTAACATGCAAGCATAGTAAATCTGGTGTTCAAATAATTTTTAAATTTTGTAAAATATTTGTCATTGACCCCAGGTCTAAAAATCCTAGTAGTCTGTTAGCCGGAAATTGTGGCGGGTGCCTGTAGTCCCAGCTACTCGGAAGGCTCTTGGCCTAAGCCCAAGAGCTGAAGGTTGCTGTGAGCAGTGACACCATAGCTCTCTAAGAGGGCAACAAAGTGAGACTCTGTCACAAAAAAGTAAAATAAATAAAAAATAAAACCCAAAACAAAATCCTAGGAATGTGGAAATAAAATCCTGAGTGTGTGTTAAAATATAATTCTACCCCTACTAAATCCAAACTTGGTCAGAACTTAACAGAACATTATTTTAAAAAGGAAGGATTGCATTAATGTACACAGCTATGATTTAATTAAAAAAAAAAAAAAAAGAGGATTGTTCCCAGATTCCTAACAACTTCTGTAGCTAATGAATAAACTAAACATCTTACATAATCAGAATTGGTTAGCCATAGACGCACATACACACAAAAGCAGAAGTGTTAGAGATGTGAGTGTTAATACTGTCCATCTTTGCCATTTCATAGTTGAGGAACCCTTATCCTCAGGGATATACATGAACAGTCCAGACAGTAGTGTGGATGAAGGAGGTGAGTGACTTCACCTTTCCTTGATATGTTTCTATACCTGCAACCAAATAGACTCTACTTTAACTGGCTTCTCGTTCATATATTTCGTGAGTTTTGGTATTGTGACCAAAAAAAGACATTATTTTTGTCTTGCTTATTTAGGTTTCTAAAATTCTAAAGGCTTTGACCCTAGGGTGAGTGACAAATTATCAGATAAGTCAGCTTTGAGAGATGACCAATCACTCACCAAGATCATGCCAGCTGTAGGCATCTATTATTAAGGCCAGTTGATGTAACCAGTCACAGCTCTCTTTTGCTTATTGCTATTTTATAATTTCTATTTAGAATTTATAATGTCTAAAAGAGGATCCCTCCCAAGGCACTTTCCATTTTAATATGGGAAGAATAAATATGGAATTAAAAGAAATTATATTTGTAGAGTCTATGCAAGGAAAAAATGAACAATTATTAAATTGTTCTCAAAAATGACCTTATTGACTAGAAGGCTCAGGGAAGTTTTTAATTGTGTATCTTTGAGATTTTCTTTATTTTCACACATTTGAATATTTACTCCACCTTTCCTTTAGAATGTCTTTCACCTGGTGTTTAAATAGTTGATGTAAAGAAATTTCACCACCTAAACTTGTTCTATTTGACATATGGAGAAGAAATAATAGAATTTTAAAATATAAACTTTAAATATCTAAAATAAAATAATACGATAAAAATAACAGATCCAGGCAATGATTATCAGATTAGCAATAATTCCTAACATCACACACAAGAAAACTAGATATTATATATCTACTTATGGAAATCCATAATATCCCTTCTGAAGTATTTATATCTAAAAAGGTATCTGCATTGATAAAGGACCGAGATGCAACTATACATTTAAAGAAGAAAAGAACACAGAGAAACATATCAGCATATCAAATAAAATATAAGAATTCACCAGCAAAACTCAAGACTCTTGCTGGTGATACTGGAGATTGAAACTATTTATAGAATGATGTTTGGAAATTATGATCCTTTTTTTGCTCTATTGACATTTGCATTGATATTGACAAACAATGGTTTTTATCACAAATTGAAGAAGTGTCTTCAAGATGTACTAGTGTCACTGTATCTTTATTGTCACATACTCTAGTTAAAATAAAAGCTAGTTCCACTTGTGAAAGTCTTCACTGAAGTAGTAATAATTGTTAAATTTATTGGCACTGATCCTTGAGTGTTCAAAATATATATAACAAAATTGGAAGTAAACATACATAAAGCACTTCTTTTGTATACTGAATTACGATATCTCAAGACAAAGCTCAGGTAGATTTATATGAGTTGTGAGCTAAAATTGCTGCTTTTCAGCAAATACATTTTATGCTTGAAAGAACAACTGAAAATAAAATTCTGGTTTTCAGATTTTGGCATTTTATAGAGATTTCTCAAAAATGAGTGAAACAACTCTAGGACTTTGTGGAAAACAACTCACAGTATTTGTTAGTAATGACAGAATAGAGCTGATAAGCAAATATCACTGACAACGACGACAAAGTAATGTTAGGAAGTTCTTTGGAAAATCCACCTGGACAGCTTAACAATCTATAAAGGTTTTTTTTTGAGAGATTTGCAGTGGTATTAGTGAATGCAAATTTTTAATATTAGGTAAACGTAGAAGATTAATACAACTCAGTGAAACCATAGTTTCTAAGTTGTAGTGCGTGATGTTTTAAAAGCCATTCAAGATGCAAGACGATGGATTTGCATGTACCTCCCTGCACAGAGTTAACTAAATAGTTGAAAATATGAATAGCAATTGAACTTTAGGAAAGTATCACTTGTTGAATTTTGTGTAGTGTTGAAGAAGAATATCTCCAGTTATCTGAAAAGAATACATAAAATACATAGTTCCCAAACACATATTCATATAATTATGATTTTTATATATTTTAACACAAAATATTTAGGAACAAATATTATGCAAAAACAGATATAAGAAACCAAACATCTTCTATTAAGTCAGACAGAAAGAGGTGTGCAAAATTTTGAAAAAAATGTTATTCTTTTCACTATTTTCATCATTCTGGTGTAGTTATTTATATTTTAATTTAAAATTTATAAAATCAAAAAAATATATAAATATTTTCCATTTTAATATGCTATATGCTGATAGATATAAAGCACGTAAACAAAAGGTATTTGTGGGTTCCAATTCTTCTAAGAATGTTCCTAAGATTAAAATGTATGAAAACCACTTCTGTGGACTGAAGAGACGTGACAGGCAGCAGCTGTTGGCCCGATTTCCTCACTCCTCCAGCTTGCCATTTGTTGTTTAACCTTGAAGTATGCTCTTCACTGTGAGCAGAGGGGAATTCTCTTCTCTTTGTTTCAGTGTTTGACTCAAATGTCTTTATTTGGAGAATGAGAAGCTAGTACATCTGATTAAATCAGAAAGCACTGGTGCAATTGAACCTACCGTGTTTGTGTCTATTAGTGCGAGTCTAAGCTACAGGTTACTGGAGGAAAGTGAGATACTCGTGGACAAGAAGAGAGCCAAACGAACTGAGCCCAGCCTTGATGAGCTAATCTCCAGTGAAATTTAAGAAGAACGAGCAAGGATTGCTGAATCATTCAAAAACGCACTCACTGAGTTTTGCCATGAAGTGTCATGCAGCAGCAATAACTCATAAGAAATATATACAAAACAAAAACACCAGACACTGTTTAGATACTGAGTTAGAAGGAGGGTGAGTAGTAATGGGGGGGGGGGGAAGAAAAAGAAAAAGGATTAGAAGAAGGATGAGAAGGAGGGGACAAAATCATCTGAATATTTTAAGGCAAATGAGGAAATTTGAGCACTACCTTATTTAATAAAGTTAATAATCATTATTATTGGCTCGGCTTCCATAGCACAGTAGTTATGGTGCTAGCCACATACACTGAGGGTGGCAGTTTCGAACTCGGCCCGGGCCAGCTAAACAACACTGACAACTGCAACAACAATAACAAAATCATTATTACTTTCTAATGTGATAAAATATGTGTGGTATGTTTATTAAAGATGTCTTTTACATATGTGTTTTTTTTTAATTATGAATAAAATGATAGAGGAGGGAAGAAGCAGGTGACATTATAGTTGCATCAAGTATTCTTGAGTTGGTGACTTTTGAAGTAGATGATGAGTAAATGGATATTCATTACATTATTTTTTCTCCTTTGACGATCCTTGAAAATATTTATAATAAACACGTGAAATAAATTTCATGTGGATGAACATCACTTCGCATAGACTGATTGGATATAGAAATAGTGACATAAATGGTACACAACGATAGAAGAATGGAAACTATCATTGCAGGCATTCTGAAGAAGGGAGCATTTATATGTGGAAACAAAGACATTGCAATGAGAAAGCCATGCATTTCTTGTCTAGGTTAGTGATTTACTGCCTTTGTGATCAAATATTTAAGTGCCCGAGTCACAGTAAAATGGGGATAATGGAGATAGTATTGTATGCTTAGCAAAACAAATGTGTGGATTAAATAAAATCACACAACCCATGAGCATTTATTTAAAAGTTAAAGCTGTTACTACTATGTTTGGGCTGCTGCAATGTTCATGATACAGGGAAATTCAGCTTCCCATAATAAATTTACTAAAAAGAAACCATTAAACATTACATCCCTAGTATTGTCTATAACATCTGATATAAAAACTCACCAAGATTAAAATTTAATTTGACATAAAGAATCCAAAACACATCTCTGCACTGTTTAGGTTATACTGATAGCTAAAATCCTCGTTTAACTGTATTCCACTATGCTGGTGAACAATTTTGAGGAGTGACATATTTACATATTTATATATTTGAGGAGTGATATATTTACTTTAAAATGCCTTCACAACTTCACACCTCTCATATGTGAACATTTGGCATCATAAAATTTTTTTATTAAAGAACAAAAATTCAATTATTTTCCCCAACTTTTGAAAGTCAGAGAACTAAATATCTACAAATAGCTATGGATAAAAAATCCATCCAGATTTTTTGTTTTGTGTCACTGAAGTATTCTGAAAATCACTTCAAAATTCTTTATAGGCTTTCTCAATCTATGAGAGTTTACTGTAGACTAAACAAGAGAAACTGAAATAACAAACACTTAACTTAAAATATTTTATACTTTTGAAAGATAAGTCAGCCTCAAGTGGCCATTCTCTAAGTGTATAGCAAAGCAGTTTTTGCCAACTTTCACAATTAAAGCAGGGATTTGAGGATCTCAGAAAAAAGGAATATATTGGAGTTGACATTCTATATTATCCTAACAATTGCTACATAATACTGTCATGTATGGTTGTTAAAATAATTAAAAATACTCTAATCTGCTACAGAGATTAAGAAAAATAGACAAGAGCATAAATAAAGAGAAAAAATGGACCTAAATATAGATAGAAAATAAGGGGATAGCTTCTGAAACACAGGTGAATCTTAAAAGGTACATTCATACATACAGATACAGGAAGTAGTCTACAAGTTAAACTAGACAGAGAATAAATAGAACATTTGTGAGTTGAATCAAGGCACAAGTCATTAATTAATATTATAATTATATGTAGGAAAGGCCGTCAGTACCAAATAAATCTTAAATATTCATAAGGGACAGTTCATGTCACTTCCATGTTGACAGTTATGACATCTCTAAATTAACCACCCACTGGTGACGCACACTCTGGCCTCATGTGTCTTCCATGTGAAGCATAGCAATAAAACCAAAGCCGCTCATCAGGCTATCTGCAAATTACAGCAGTAGCCAGATGTACTTGCATCTGCCTCCATTCTGTTGAATGAGGGTGATTTGGCTTCTGACAACTTCAGATTCTAAGCCCTCTCACGTGCTGTCAACTTGGGTCCTCAAACGTCATATTATTTGTGGGGAAGGCTGATGCAGCAGAGAGAGCAGCAGAGCATATGACCACTATACAGTACAGAAGTCAGGAAGCGTGGCTTTCCATCCTTCTTACTTCTCTATACATTTCAACCTACTCCATCTATTTTTTCTTGCTTTCTTCTTGCTCTTCTTTCAATGGATTTATGAAACCATGCACTTCAAGTTCACATTAGCACATCTATGATCCTTTTTGTCCATGACCTCTAGAATAGCCTGCCCACTTGTAGCACAATCACCACGAAAGTATAGTCTAATAAGAAAATATACACACACACATATATGTATACATTTACATATTTACATATACATATACATAGACCTTCAAAAATATATTTCATTATGTATCTACTTATAAATATTTCTGGATATAATTAAGAATGTATGTTAATGTGTGCATATACATACTCATTGTATGTGGTATCTTTTAAAAAGCATATTTTATGATTGAATCAGAAATATACTATTTTTATCCTGATAAAATCAGAAATATACTATTTTTATATTAGAAATTAAAGTGGAATTTTTGGATTTAAAAGCAATAAAGTTTGAAGCACACTCTTTTATTTCTGTGCATTTTTAAAAACCTAGTTACTTGTAAGCAATCTATGAGAGTTTTATTATCATATTTATAAGTAATATATTGTTATAATGCCTTATATATGATATTATCATTAATCTGACCTCTTTATTCAGAAATCTGGATAAACATGGTTATATAGGCAATGATTTCTTTGGAAATGTTTACTTTTTACTACTTTTGCCTGCTGCAAAGTGTTTGAAGCAATTGTATAATGCATTACGTTGAATTACTCTTAGGTTATCTGGGAATGCTATCTATAGCCACGGACAAATTTTTATTACCTTTTGTGTTTTGTGTATACACAATTTTCACTTTAACAAGTCTAAATCTTCTCTGTCTTGTTAAAAAAATAGGGAGGGGTACAGTATTAAAATGATGCAAATAACATTGTATAGAGCTGTTTCAAGGAATGAATTTGATCAGTAAACACTGAAAAACTGTATGATAAAACAATTTTAACAAATACATTTTAAAAATAAAATAAGTATAACAAAACAATTTTAATAATAAAGGATTCAGTCTCAAAACTATATAAGATGAAAATCACATCGTGATCGCTATGGAATTTATCAGATACTTTGATAAACCCATGTTATACAATGGTTTCCTTTATTTCAAAGCACTTACAAGCTTTTTGCAAAATATACTATTCTTTTATTCTATACTTTGCATTAAGCCCAATAGATTTATAAAATGTCTTTAACCAGTGGTGATGAGGACCATAAAACCAGCTTTATAATTGAACATTTCATTTTAATTCAGCTCGAACTAGTCTTAATAAAGATCGCATAGGGAATGGCATTTTCATGGTTTTCCCCAATACCAATTTTCTTTTTTGAAATTTTAATGCCTCTATTGTGAAAAATTATTTTAAAGCCTATTTAAAGTTATTATATTTCTCTGATGAATATTTTAGAGATGTATCCCATGGCACTCTTAAAATTAAAAAAATAATAATAATAATATGGAAAAATATCTCTTTCCTGGTAAGAGACTGAATTTTGTATTTCATCCACTCAAAATCATTTAGTCAAGGTTATTTTACATACAATTTTAGATATAAATCTACCAAAATATACATAAACATGTTTTTTGAGACAACGTCTCACTCTATTAGCTCACAGCAGCCTCAAATTCATGAGTTAAGGCAATCCTCCTGCCTCAACCTCTTGTGTCGTTGGAACTATAGGCACATACCGCCATATTCAGCTCATGTTTCTGTTTTTATTAGAGATGAGGTGAGGTCTTTTTCTTGCTCAGGCTCGTCTAGAACTCCTGACCTCAAGCGATCTTCCCAACTTTGCCTCCCAAGATGTTAGTATTACTGCCATAAGCCACCACACCCAGTCCATAAACATTTTTTATTCCAATAGTAACATGTAAAAGTGGAATATACACTTTAGATAACTTAAAACTTATACAAAAAAATTATTTTATATACAGAATAAAACCAGGCTTGGTGCCCATAGCACAGTACTTACGGCTCCAGCCACATATACCCAGGCTGGTGGGTTCCAACGTGGCCATGGCCTGCTAACCAAGAACAACAACAAAAAAATAGTGAGGTGTTGTGGCGGGCACCTGTAGTCCTAGCTACATGAGGAGGCTGAGGCAAGAGTTTCACTTAAGTTTAGGAGTTGGAGGTTGCTGTGAGCTGTGACACCATAGCACTCTACCATGGGTGATGTAGTGAGACTCTGTCTCAAAAAAAAAAAAGAATAAAACCATTATTTAATATTTGTTATCTTTCCTTTATTGAAAATATTTAATTAATTTGGCAAAGATAAGCATGAAACCTTATAGCATGAAGGACAAGTATAAGAGTTAAAATAGTACTATGTATATGAAAGCCAAACTTTCATCTGATTTATTGAATTGTCCTCTACACATGCTTGTGCTACTGCAGCAAAAGACCACAGATCGCTTGGCTTAAATAACAAAAATCTATTTTCCCACAGTTCTAAAGGATAGAAATCCGGGATAACAGCCTAGCAGGGTTTTTTGTTTGTTTATCTGTTTGTTTTCTGAGGCCTCTTCCCTTGGCCTGTAAATACCATCTTCTTTCTCCATGTGTCTTCACATAAATTTTTCTCTATCACAGTTTATCTTTCTATAAATTTCCTTCATCATTTTAAGGACACCAGTCATATTGATTTAGGGATACTTAATAACCTCATTTTCAACTAATTACCTTTTTAGAGGTTCTATCTCCAAATAGTCACATTCTAGGATACTAGGTGTTAATTCCTCAGAGTATAAATTTGAGGGGACAAAATTCATCCCACAACAGCTTTCCATAAAGAACACAAATTTTAATTATAAAATATAAATTATTACTGAAAATTCGGTCTTTGAACTAAAGAAACATACATCTCTAAGTATCTGCTGGGTATGTATATTCTTTATCAACAAAATGGCCCACATAGTCTTTTATTCTAATCATCAAGAAACATTGGCCTATATACCTCCGTATTAGTTTCAACTTTTTTAAAATATGCTATACATTGGAAGAATAAGAGTTGTTTTGGCCACATATTTAATGTGCAAAAGCTAATAAAAATTGATTAACAAAACAAACAAACAAAAAGTCCCTGCATACTTTTTGTGTTGTCCAACACTACAGATAAGCAAAAAAGTCTTCAAAAGTCAACATGTCACCCATGGACATCCCTGTGGTTTTCTAAGGAAACAGAACCAATGGAATAGATGATTGATAGATTAGATAGATAGATAGATAGATAGATAGATAGATAGATAGATAGATAGATAGATAAAATGGAAGTATCATATATATCTTTCATATATGTGTGTGTGTATATAAATGAAACTGGCAAACTGGCTGAAGGAAAAATGAAAACAGATATCCCAAGAACTGCACTTAGCAAGCTAGAGACCCAGAGGAGCGAAGGGTACATTTCCAGTCTTAGGCTCCGAGAAGCAGGAGAGCTGATGCTGTAAGTTCCAGACTGAATCTGAATCCAAAGATAGATGACCAGTGACCCCTTCAAAAAGAGTCAGGCCAGGTGAATTCTCCCTTGTGTTCTATTAAGGCCTTCATAGTTTGGATAAGCACCACCCCCCCAACACTAGGGAGGGAGGTCAATGTACTTTAACCAACACAGATGTTAATCTTATGGATTTATTCAGAATGATGTTTTATGTCAGTCAATTTGAAAATTAACCATCAGACCCTTTATCTACTGCACTATTGCCTAAAGAAATTAAAGGTACATTTTGTGATTTCTGAAGGTTTTACAATGTTGAGCATTGATTTTTAGAAAAATTAAAAAGCAGAATTAAAATCAAAATTAAGTACAAAATTTTATAGTAATTTAGAATGAAAAAAATTATTTCAAATAAAACCTCTAAAAATGGCAAATAATAGTGAACACCAGGAAGGCATAAATTCCACTGCTTCCTAGCCAGCACCTTCAGGAAAGAGCAAATAGCATCACTCCAACCTAGAAAGTATTACAGACATAAATATGATACAAAGACATAAGAAGATATAAGTACATTAATTTTATTTTCTATCAGCAGCAGAGGTAGTACATGTGATACGTATTTTTTAAATGAAGTCTTGCCAGGAAGATGTTATCAGTGCTATTACTGATTTTAATGGGAATCTAGACATGCTTCATAATTTTAAAATACATAACTTATGAAACAGGCTCTATTGGAGAAGTAGAACATTCACAAGGCTTTTCATCAGGAAAAGAAGTCGATGAATAGATGTGCCCAGACAGGTCTGTAGTACTTACTTGATACGGATTTCATTTCAGTTCAGCAACCACTTCCCAATGTGGAACTCCCATAAAATATGTGTATTTTTCATTTAGAGTCCTAAGGAAGTCTCCTAGGCTCCCACCCAGTCTATTGGCCATAGTAGCAACTGACTGTGCAGGAGGTATATCAGTGTTAACCACTTACTATAGCCAGAGGTAGTGCTATTCCAGGGTTATTTTGCTTTTGGTTTACTGATGGCCCATAATCACTTACCTTCTTCATTTGCCCAAATGGTTTCCAGTCTTTCCAGTCATAACAAACCTGGGAATCTTTGGTAAGCTTTTGATCATAAATAGACTCTAGCGTCTAAAGAGACAATGAAACCGACTAATCAGAGCTCCTTTTAAAATATGTTCCTATGGGGGTTATGATGACCATTGGGTACAACAGCTATTCCTTCATTACTGTTTCCAGTATCTTGTCCTCAATCCCGAGAGACTAACTCTGATACCCAGGGATGATAAGTTGATTCTGATGTTAAGCATCTGTTAATTGTCACTCCCAGAAGGTTGTCCCAACTGTAGGACTAGCACTTTTTCCTTCCTTCCTTCCTTCCTTCCTTCCTTCCTTCCTTCCTTCCTTCCTTCCTTCCTTCCTTCCATCCTCCCTCCCTTCCTTTCTTCCTTCTTTTCTTCTTCCTTCTTTCTCTCTTTCTTTCTTACCCTCCCTTTTTCACTTACTTCTTCCCTTCCTTCCTCTCTTCCTCACTTTCTTTCTTCTTGCTTTCCCTGGATAAGAGGGCAGTGGAATATTTATAGCTCACTGCAACCTCCCAACTCCCTGGCTTAAATATCCTCTTGTTTCATCTTCCTCAGTAGCAGGGACTACAAGAGCACACAATCACAGTTGGTGAACCAGTCTTGCTGTGCTGGTCAATCTGCTCTTGAAATCCTGCCCTCAAGCAATCCTCTCACATCAGCCTGCCAAAGTGCTAGGATTGTAGGCATGAGCCACCATGCCCAGCCCTCCTTTTTCTTTTTCCAAAATGCTCTATTCCATAGACAGTAGAATTATTTTGTTCCTGATCATCTGTTAAAAGTTATCATCACTAATATCTTTTAAAGGTTATCATCAATAATATAAGAAATCAGGATGGATTCCTTAATGTATGAAAAGCAAATTAGTTGAAATAGCAAACAAAATAGAGTAAAATGGAATTAATTCAGTTAATAAAACCAAACAAAATAGACAACATGCCTTTATGAAGTATATTATAATAATTTAACCGATTTGTATCATTGCTTTATAGTCTGAGCTTTATTCTCTATAGCATTTCATATGGTTTGCATTTAATGTTAAATTCAGTAATTTTTGAAGTATCTTATAATTCTATAGAATATCATTAACATGGCAACAATGTTCATGGCATACAGAGCTTCCCAAAAGTCTATAGATAATTTGCTGCTAAATGTAATTTCCAGATACAGATTATTAGAAAGAAAATTTATTTTCACTACTATAGGTGACTCATGAATATTTAGAATACTTGCTAGCTAGTATTGACAATACTAGCACTAACACGAATTATTAGAAAGTATAAACAAAAATAATTTTAGCCAAAAGCTCATTCTTATTTCTGCGCAGGAATAGCCATAATTTGTTTTGACTGCTTTCCATACAGTGGAAAGCTTGTTAATAAGCACTTCAAAAGGTCCAATATTAAAACAAAAACAAAAAACAAAAATAACTAGATGCAGAACAAAAAGAATTAAATCACATATGCCCGAAATTGAGTGAACAATCTTTCAAAAAGTAATAGTTAACTGCTTTAAAACAGCAAAGCAATTTCATAGAGAAAATCATATGTTTGCAAAGCAATTATTTTTATTATTTATTATTTATCTGAGATAGAGGTAGAAAATAGAACCATTGTCATTTCTTACCATCTGAAGTTTCTTTTTTTAATGCTTTAAAATTGCCAAATAATAATTACTTTTGGGAAAAATTACTTCACATATATTTTTATTATTTTTGATAGAATGCTCTGTGCTTAATTTTTGTGCAGATGTGCAAGACAAAAAAAAATTATAAAGTCAACTTTAATTGTAGATATTTAGTCCAGTTCATTTCTATATTATCTCATGATAGAATTCACTTTTTTTTTTAAACATTCAAGTGTCTCATATGTTAATTGAAATCTATTTCTCCATGTCCTTTTTACTCTGACCCCTGGGCTAGAATGCCTTAAGCAGTGGTTCTCAACCTTCTAAATGCCAGGGACCTTTAATACAGTTCCTGTGGGTTGTGACCACAGGTTGAGAACCTCTGCCTTAGGGTGTTCATAGCTCATTACAGCCTCAGACTCTGGGGCTCAAGTGATCCTCCTGCCTCAGCCTCCAAAGCAGTTGGCATTACAGGTGTGCATCATCATGCATGACTAATTTTTCTTTTTCTTTTTTTCTTTCTTTTCTCTCTCTCTCTCTCTCTCTCTCTCTCTCTCTCTTCAAACTCTTGGCCTTAAGTGATCTTCCTGCTTCTACTTCCCTAAATTCTGGGATTATAGACAGCACAGGAGCTCTCGCACTTGACCTGGACTCTATGTCATTTTTATGGAAAAATCTCCAGCTCTGAGTGGTTGTAACTTATTATATAGAGAAAAGGGGGAAATAATTGTAGATAAATTTAAAATATAGTTCAGAATGTTTGGTATCTGGAATGGATCAAATTTCAAATACATAAAAACATACTTTTTCTAGAAATCTTTAATAGTGTATGTGAAATTACATAAATTTTGACGAGATTATATAATTTTCAGATAGAAAAATTCTGTACTATGGAATAAGTGTTAACTAATAGATACAAAACTATACTTATTGAAAACCAGCTCCATATCATACATTCTATCAATTTACTTTTCGTTGCTGAACCAATTTAATGTTCACAATAGCAATATAAACATATTTTTATCACATTGAGTGAATTACTGGTTTAAATTTGGTTTAATTTTGAGAGAAGTAAGGATCAATGGCCTCCCTTTATTTCTATTTTAGTGTACTTGTGTCATTTTCTTCTCTGTGATTCTATATACATATCACCCATTTTCATTTCAATAATTGCATCTTTGCTAAAAAATCCAAGTATGAATCATTTCTTATAAATACGAGATCCTCAGATTTTCTCTGAATGGTATGATGTCATGTGGTATCAGCTGAATCTCATCATGTGCACAGGGCCATCTTATGACACACAAGGTGTTAATGTTGGACTGTTTACATTAATTTAAACTTATATAAAATACGAGAAGATGTAAGCAATTTTTTTAACTTTAATTTTTCGACTTATCTTACTTTAATCAAGCTATTTTTTTCTAAATCTATACTTTAACATTATTAGTTAAATTAGAAAACAAACTTGTATTATTTTTTTACCAATGTATTGATGGTGAAAAAGCTGTTTTTATTTGGGTCACTAATAATGGACGTGATTTTGAAGGAAAGAAGGATTAAATGATTCATACTATTTTCAATTACAAGCAGTATTCCTCACATATATGAGTTTTGTTTTTGTAGCCATGGTTAATAGTGAAATACTATAACTACTATGTATTGTGAGAAAGATGACTGATGATGGCTAACTGTGCAAAGGTAATCATGAAGTCTGAAGGAGGGGTTATGTGTAAAGTATATAAATAGAGTTAAAGCCAAAGCAATTATTTGAAAAAAAGCAGTGCTTATGAAAAGCATATCTTCACTAATTAACATGTAAATATTAGTGCTTTTCAATTTTCTTATAAAGCAATCCTTTGGTTTGCTAAGACTGAGAAAATATACGTACACATACACAATAGCTGAGATACCAGTAAAATACTGTATTAAATAAGTATTCTGAAAACGGTAGGTGATGGCTCTGAGGGGAAGAGGCCCAAGTCTTACTGCCCAATGACAGAAAAGTGCAACCTAGTCAGCAACTGTCTAATAATAAGAAAGATCAACACACAGGACAAATAAAAGTAACAAAGTATTCTTAATTTGCTATTTGATAATGGCATAGCTATTGCTGGTTGAGTAGGTATAGAACGGAAGCGTGATGGTGCTTATGCAAAAAAAAAATGATTTCTGTCGAATTTAATGCCAGTGAACACGACTCTGAGTTATATAATGAAAGCTTACATTATCAACAAATTTTGCATTATAAATTTTGTGTAAAAATATGTTCTAAAATGCAGCCATATTAATATGAAAATACTTAAGGTAGTTATCAGTTTAAAAAATTGCAGAAAATGTAAACTAATATATTTACTCTTTCAACAAGAAAGTCAAGATAAAAATAAAACAAAACATACTATTAACAATTTAACAGGATAGTTCATGAACTAAAAAAATATGTATATTAATTTAAATTTGAGATTACTGTCCTTATGACATGATTACATAGTATATGACTATTAATAGCTATTATTATGTGCTTACAGAAATGGCTATCAAGGTGGAAATTTCTGCAATAAACTTTTTGCATAATGGGAAACAAATTCAGTATCAACTTTATAGAGCTATGAATTAGACTAGCAGACTTTTTTATTTGTCTGATATATTCAGTAATTCTAATGTATTTATAAACTCCATTTATTTCTAACAGCAGATAAGATCAAAAGGAAAAATTAGACATTTGCAAGAGTAAGGTTTTTCATATTTTGGTAACATTAGTAAAAGATGATATGTAATTGATCATAAAATTAAAGACATAAATTATGATTCCTGAATACTTTCGATTTCAAACAGTATTTTAAATTTATTTTCTGTATTTTCTAACATCACCACATAGTAAAAATTTAGGTCCTGGGATCAATTTATGTCACTGAAGGATTTAAATGCATTTGCTAGTTACAATGTAGAAGTAACTATTAAAAAATATTAAAGAAACATTTTTAAACACATTATGTATTTTTTTAAATATCTTCCATCCCTATTGATATATTATTGTTAGATTGGTTTCCATGTGACAATTGTGATTAAAACAAAAGATCCAATCAGTTCAGAGATACATATAGGTTCAGTTTGGTTTCCTTTGTTATATGTTGGTTGTTCTAATTGTATTTACTGAACTATAACTTTATATTTGTTGCATCCAATAATAAAAAAAATACTGCTTTTATTTTGTGTGTATAAAGCCTTAATCTTGTTTTATTTTTCTCACAATTTATTTTGATTTTCATACATGTGTCATTACGCAAAAGATGGGAGTTAAATGATTTTTCAGGGTGGTTATCAGTATAAAAATAATTGGAGGAGCAATGCTATTAGTCTTTTTGTAATGTGATGTAATGTGTATTTGTCTTTCTGTTGTCGTTGTTGTTGCTATATCACAGTCATTTTCATATGCTTTGAACTTGTAGCATTGCACTCTTCATCCTTCCTGTGTTTGGGAAAACAATAAATAAGTAGCTACAACCAGTCTCTTGCATTGTAGTTTTGTATTTCCAATTCCCTGTAACACTCTATGCAGTCAATATTATTTTTCTTACTTTTTCACAAGTCAGTTCTTGAATATGAATTTTGAATTTTTATTAGTGCTGTAATCTCTTACTTATTCATAATTCTAAACCTGTAGTCATCTCTGACTTGTATTACTATCATTTCGTAAACTATGTTGGCAATACCATAACATGTCCAGGACAGGTTTTTTTTTTTCTGATCTGCTTGTACAATTTCTGACTTCAATTTCCTTCAACCAAATTCATGGTCAAAATCATAACAATATTTTAATGTCAAGCTAAAATATCATAACTTGCCTGGTCTCTCTTGATTCTCTCAGTATAAAGTAGTTTCTTTCTCAACTTTGCTATTTTAAGATTACATTCTAAACATCTTTTGGTCTGAGAACAACTTTACTGTAATGTCATTTTCCTTCTGGAGCCACATGATGGCATTTATGTCTTTCTGTATATATTATGTCTTTATGATATATAGTAAAATTAATGTTTGCTGAGTGATGTTTTAGCAAAGATTTCTCAAATTATGTTTTTTAATAATTTTAGTATTATGAAAAAAAAAATATCATCTGACAGTAAGCAAATATAAAAAATCACATTGTCATTAGCAATGCTGAGAATTATATTTGGTACAATAAATATTTTTATTTGGTGCAAAAGAAAATAAAATTTTCTCAAATTTTAGGGGCAGTTATTCAGGTCGGAAGTGTGATGAAAAAGAATAAGTCACCAGAGACCAATAAATAAACAGGATGAAGAACTTACCAGCAATAGCTTGAATGTACATAATCTGGAAGGGAGATTTCAACTCTATCTCATGTGAAACATATGTTATTAGGATTTCCAGACACATGAGAAACAGAGTCCACATGTAAATAGAAATTTTATTTATTTAACTTTAAACAAAGTAACTAGTTAAGAAGAAAGCAAAAATAATAATGGTATTATGAATTTAATTAGAAGTGTCGTTTAGAAATAGTTTCAGTTCTCTGAAAAAGAATTTTCAACTTCAATATAAGTGTCGAAGCATAAATGATAAATGTGCCCTCTATTTACAAAAGTTAACAGACTCACAGTAATGGAAAGAAAGATTGGATTCTTATTACCATGCTATACATGAGGAAATGTATAATCTAAAGAAGGAGAGTCCAGATATTTATATTAATTTTGGCTTAATGTGGATTGATTGATCAACTGGTTGATTAATTGAGTCAATCCACATTTATGTGAGAACTATTATATACACTACACTCTCCACAGTAAACAAAAAAAAAAAAGAATTGCACATAACAACTATCTCAAGAATTACAGTCTGATAGAGGAGAAATATGAACAATATAAACTATATGAACAATAGCTTTAATGTAAGATTATATTTTTTAATATTTCTTTAGAAACTTTAGGAGCATTAAAGAAACAAACAACTAAGAATGAAAGAACAATAATATAAATTAGTAGCTTTTTAAAGATGAAGTACTGAACTAGCTCTTACAAGTCATGTTAGTATTTTGTATTCTGTATAATACTTACAATGAGTATCCTAAATTTTAGTGCATTTAAATAATAACTTTTTTGCTATATTCTATAGTTAGCCAGTTTTCTTTAGTTGTTGCACAAGTGTTCATAACCAGATAGAGGCTGGGGCTAGAGTCACATTGAATTCTTCCTTATTCCATGACGGCTGGTTGGTCTCGTAGATTAGCTGAGGCCAGATATGGGGATTTTCATCAAAAAGGAATAAAGGGAGGGAGGAAGGAAGGAAGAAAGGGGATGAAGGAAGGACGGAAGAACAATACAAGGTCATTGCATGTTGTTTGCCTTTCTTGTTGATATGGTGGTTTGGTTTCAAGAGTCAACATTCCCAGAAGATAAAAGAAGATATATAAAACACGTTTTCATATTTATAGCATAGCTTCACATGCCACTTACCCTCACTTCAGTCAGCCAATCATAAAGGACTGACACATCTTAATAAGAGAATTTTGTGAGAACATATGAGAGGAGACGCACGGTGTCAGTCATGTCTGGAAAATACAGGCTGCCGTAGCACATTGCACTGACTGTGTGAATGAGCAAAACAAAGAGAAGAAAGGCATTTCCCATTTCCCCAAGTTAGTAGCATGTGGAGAATGTTGTAGCTCTTTCCCCTCTACTCATTACATCTATCTCTATTAGTTAGCTGTCATTCTGATTCCAGACCCTTAGCCAATCAACAAATTTCATTTCCCTGGCCAGAGGCACTACTTGAGGGATGGACACATGCCCCAATTAGCCAAATCAGAGAGAATCTCAGTACATTTTTCAAAATTGAAAAACTATTTCTTTTTTTTTCTCAAATATGGATGGAGGCTTGTGCAACCAGATAGCTGTTTAAAGCCATCTTAAGTTTATGAATAGAACATGTATTGAACTTAGTTTGAAACTATGATAGACTGATAGAAAAGATGATAATGATTGTGAATTTACAACACTATTGAGTCTCTGGAATGAGCATTCCCTAGGTCCACTCTGCCTTTCAAGTATATGAGTTAATAATTCTGTATTATCTAATCTAGTATGGAGTTTGTTAGAAAAATCTAAATGTACCACAGTAAATGATTTAGCATTTGTACTATGGGAAAATGAGATAATTTTGTAATGAGAGAATGGAATTGATGTGACATTTGCTTTAGGAAGACCAGATTAGAAGGAATAGGGAACGTGTGTTACAAGTGATACAACCACAGACCACATATGAGATGGCAGCTGTGATTGGAGCACGTGATGATGGCTTTTTCTTCAGGGGGCATGGGGTAGAGAAGAAATAAGGAGCAGAAGAGCCATTAGGTATAATGATGTTAAAGTTCACATGATTCTATTCAAAATTTTATAATTCAAAATAAGAAAAGTAGAGATGGGGAAAATGTATCTATTCCACTATGTATATGCAAAAAAAGTTTTCCCCCCCTAGTTCTCTTATGTTTATTTAAAAATATTTTCTTATGTTTATTTAATTATATTTTTTCATGTTTATTTAAAAATATTTCTTTTGGTAGCTGTTTTATTATGGCCCTTCTGAAAATAGAGACCCTGTTTGGTTCCAGGGAGAACGGAATTGTAGGTGAGAATACAGACCTTGTCTTTGAATGGCATTTAGAAAGTTTTGTTTAAAAAATTATATTAACAGATAATATAGATTTTCTTTGTGTTTAAACATGTTTTGTTAAAACAATAGTGGAATATAAGATAGTTTTGTTTCTGGTATTGCTTCTCATGCTTTTATCTTTATCTCAGTACTTCACCCCCACTTAACAATGATTTTTTTATGTATTAGAGGAGAATTAAAGTGGGAAAAGTATTACAAGATCTTCCCTTCTCTCTCATAGAAATGTGTACTCCCTAACTTTGTGCTCCCTAACTAAAAATGTTTATAAATACAAATGGATTTTCCAAACGGCCTCCCATTATTGGGGAGAGGACAGAGGTCTGAGTCAATTTCTTCTAGCGGTATACACTAGGAAGATTAGATTGCCCTCCTAGGTATTTAAACAATTTCCTAACTGGTAAACTATAATCCCGGATAAAGTGTGCCTAGAGATTAGCAGCTTGTCTTTTTTGTTATTGCTGTTGCTATTTTCCCTGCTGGGTAGAAACTAAATATCATCTTCCCAGGTGACAAATAAATTTGAACCAGGCAATGCACACTAAGTCTCTTAGATGTAGCTTTGGACAAAGTTTATGGACATATTTAGAATATGTAAAATTTACTGTAAAATCGAATAACCTTATCTACCTCCATAAAATAGTTTGAGAGACTGCTGTGATACTATTGTGGCCATATCTCTTCTGACTCAGGCAAATTCTAAAAAGAAAAAAAAATTTCTGACTAGTGCTGGAATACAGACAGTATAATCTGTACTCTCTGTAATACAGGGGCACTAAAGCCAAAAGCTGTATACCAGCAGAATTGAGATATGGCTCCTTTCCAGACTGACGCAAAATTACAACATGATAATATAATTTTGATCCACGGTGGTAAGTCTGGGAAGAAATCACTTTAAATTTACTTTGTTTTCTCCTTAAAACATCAAGAGGAAAGTGCTACTAAGAATTGTGACAGTGACATCTTATTCCTAAACATTTATAGAACTTATTGTTTGAATTAACTTTATATGTATATATTAGGTATCCCAAAAATTAATACTGCACTTTTTTTTTTTTTCATAGGTATATTTGAACAAACTACAACTCTTTTATATTCAATCACTTTGTGTTCACCTTTCTCTTCTCCAACTATGGCAAATCTATAAAACCAATTGTCTTCTTTTTCTATTATTCTATTAAGGAGTTATTTCTTTCCCAGTAGATATTATGTATTGGCTGACTTTACAGCTGTGTGTGTATGAACATGATTTCTTTCCTGCGGTAACTTTTAGAAAGCGAGTGCTAATTTCTGCTATTGTTATTAAGCCCACTACAGTATGTCAAAGGGTTTAACTCCCCAGAGACGTATTTAAGAAAATATTCCCTGTGGTATCTTTTCATAACCTTGAAAGAAAACTGTACATACAATTTTGCATCCTAGTTTTCCTCTTATGGCTACAGGAAATACTATTAAATTGGTTGGTTAAACTACTATAAATAGTGACAGAGGACAAGGAACCAACCAAAAGGGTACCCTAGTGCTAGATGCCAGGTTTCACCCAGAGAGAAATTCCACCCAAATCTGGGAGATTTCAGCTTAAAGGCCCTTTTATTTAATCTCAGTCAAAACATGCTTGGATGTTTTTTATTTTAGAAATCTGTCATTAAATAAGTATAAGTCTACACATGTAAGAAATGACTCAAAAGTAGTTAAAAATTTCAGTGAAGACATTATAATACAATGCCGTAGCTTCTCTTTATTGAATCTCTTTGAATTAATTAATTGATTGATTGATTAAGTACTCCATCATGGCCTTTGATAAAGAAGAGTTTAGGTAACTATTCAGTTTAATTAAAATAGGCGATTCTTGCTGTGGCTTATTAATTAAATATATATAGAGATAAGTAATTCAATGTTAGCTTTTTTCTTTTTTATACCACACTATGCTTTTTAAACTTATATTCACAGTGTTCAGTGTGTGCGTTCAGTTTTATTGATTCAAACAACTGTAAGTTAGAAAATGGTAACAATATAGTTTGCCGTATACTCTCCTCCACCATAAACAACTTTTACAAACATCATTGTATATATACACTTTATGAAACCACATGGAATTTTCTCTGTGATAATTATAGAAGAGTTGAGATGCAGACAGATGTTTTCAAATTGCTCTCCTCAATGACTGTACCATTTTATATCCATTCTGTTAAATGTGTGTAAGTCAAATTAAGCTTAATAATGTTTAATAATCTTAGAATTGATAAATAAGTATTTAAATAAAAGATATAGTTACATATTATATTGAGTACTTTAATCTTTAAACTGCTTCTATCTTAAAGACATGATCACACGGCAGTATAATAATCTTGAGACTCAACTGACACATTTTAAGTACATTCGATATGAAAATTTCATCAAACATATACATATATTCATAACAAATTCATCACATAATCACTTACATGAAATTTGGGAGGAAAAAATACCTGAAAATATGTACATTCCCCATCACATTTTTAGTGTGTATGTATCTGTTTTGTTTTGAATTGATAGGTGAATATAAATTACATTTTTATAAGGTGGCTGCTTACATCACTTTTCAGGTATGAAATATAATTTATATTATTTTTTGACTCAGCAGTCATTTGAATTAAGAAGATTTTTATGCTAAACATAAAATTGAGGTAAAATAAATATTTATGCGAATAAGTTGGAACATTATTAATAGGATTACCAGATTAGTAAGGTGTGTGTAGCTATCTTTTAGAAATACTTAAATAGAAAAAACAAATAGAAATATTACAGCCGTATTTTACGGCTAGAATTTTAAGCATGTACTATATCCATGGGAAACTGGAAGAAAATATAATTTTAGAAAAAAAAAATTTATAAACGAGAATATCTAACAAAAATTATCTCCTTTCTGCCAATCTTGTTCTGAAATAGGTAAAATTTACTTATGTCACAATTCTAAACTGGCAAGAACAATATGAAAAACAAAAAATAATTTAGCTCCAATATTTATTAATTTTTATTTGATAGTTTAACTTGCTAGGTTTGCAAATTGTTCAAGTTGAGTGCCATTATTTACTCATGAATGCTCCCTGGGTTCCTTTCGAATATATTTATAGTGCCAAGGATAGATTGTGGTGCCCCTACCAATGAAGTTATCTTAAGAGAAAATCATTAATCCAAAGTCCTGACATGATGAAGTTCTAGACAAAAAGGTAAAGAATTGTTGTATTATAGGTTTGTAAAACATGATTTATGTAATATGTCAAATAATAGAAAACTAGAAATACATATTAAAAGCAAAATAGAAAAGCTTTCTAACTTTAATTTTAATGGCTTTTTAAATGCCTAGAAACAGTTACTGCTTTAGTAAAAATATATGACATAAAATATAGAACCAAACAAAAAGTATTCATAAAACTGCTACCCCATAGAATTACTAAAGCAGATTGAATAATTATTCCACTGTTTTTCCCATCTCACAGAGGTATATTCATAGAATATAAAAATTTGTATACTTTTCATTGTATTTGTATTTTTGTGTATTTTCCATGTTCCCACATTTCCTTTATAACTTTAATTTTAATGGATACAAATATAGTTAAAGCAAGTATGAGGGAACTTCAAAAAGTTCATGGCAAAATGGAATTAAAAGATAAAAACATAAATGTTATTTTTAAGAGAAGCTCCATCAAGTTCAAGACACCTTTGAAAACAATAGTAACAACTATTTAGGCTATTCCTTAAGAACTGAAGTTTTTAGGAATTTATCCCCATCAATGCAGTCATTTTCCATTAAAGAAAAATGGGTGTCCTTTAAATACTTTTTAAGATCAGGAAACAAAAATTAATCAGAGGGAGGCAAATTAGGACTATAAGGTTCATGCCTAATGACTTCTCAATTTAAATTCTTGCAAATGGCTCTTGTTTAATGAGAGGAGTTAACAGGAGGATTCTTGCAGTGAAGGACTCACTAGTGAAACTTTCTAAGGATTTTTACTGCTAAAGCTTTGGGTTACTTTTTCAAAATACTCTCATAATAAGCACATGTTATGGTTCCTTAGCCCTCCAAAAGTTAATAACCCAAATGTCTTGAATGTACGAAAAATCTGTTTGCTATGACTTTCGCTCTTGACCCCTTTCCCTTTGATCAGAACACTTCTGCCTGTTAGAGGCCATAGCTGTGGCTGTGCTTTGTCTTCAGGATCATATGGGTGAAGCAGTGTTTCATCTCCTGATCCAGGTCTTCAAGGAAATGCTTCACAATCTTGATCACATTTGTTTTGTTTAAAACATCCATTGAAATTTCTGCTGTTTTCTGTTACTTATCTGGGGGAAATAGATTTGGCACCAATGGAGTTGAAAGTTTGCTCTATTTTTATTTTTTTAATTTATTTTTATTTTTATTTTTTATTATTATAAATAAAAATATGCACCATAGATGCAGCCCTATCCATTATCCTCCCTCCACCCAAACCTCCCCCCTCCCTTCCCCTTCCTTGGTCCTTTCCTCATAGTCTTGTGGTATAGTTGGGTTACCTTTCATTCATTCTTTTAACAAACAGCTATAGCGCTTTCAAGGTGCTGGGCTCTGTTGTAAGGTCTCACAAATGTAAACTCATTTCTCATTTAATCTCCAACCCATCCCTAGAGGTAGGTACCCCTGTCGTCTCCATTTTGCAAATGAGGAAACCGAGGTACAGGCGGAAGCTCTTGTGCATGGCTGGGCCAGCTCCAGCCCACACTGTCTGGCTGAGACATCTCGGCCAGTCCCCAGGACACATCTCTGGTGGCTCTCCTGCCAGGTGCTTGAGGCCCTGGGATAAATGGCTTCTTCCTTCCTGTTTGCTACAGGAGGTGGCTCCACTCTGTGATCTCCAGGGTTCCAGGAAGTGCTGACATCTGTGACTTTTAAGTCAGAGGCTCTGCTGCTTGACCTACTGTGCACTTGCCACTGTGGTAGCCAGTGAGACGGTCACAAAGTGGGGATCCAGGGACACAGAGACCTGCAGCAGATGGCTATTAGATGGTAATGAACATGGGTCACAGTAGACCATCACAACCTTAACCAGGTGTGATGTGCTCTTAGATACAGAAGGTTCACGTTCTGTGGCTTCTCAGCTTAGCCAGGAGAAGCAGCAACAGTTATCCCTCATCTGAGTTGCAACTTAACATCGGTCCTGTTTCCATTAGACTTTTACGTAGGTTGAGCGACCCTTAGAAAGAAGAGATGATTTACTAACTGCTAAGTAAGTCCGTTGTAGTCATAAGTTGTCTGAGATTTTATTAAAAATTGTAACAGATTTTATGAACATAATGAAATGGAGAATAAGTGAAGAATCAATAAATGTCTTAGCCATTTTTCCTGTATAAGAAATCACTTATATTGTTACAGTCAGCTGCCTTACTGGAGGGTGGGGGTTGGAAGATTATACTTTTAAGAGGAAAAAAGCTTTTAAGTGACTGTATTTCTAAAGGTTATAATGGAGAGGAATGTGTCTTAAAATGACTTTTACATGTTAATCCAAGGTTTTGTGATGTGCTGCAATACAGGGTTTCACAGAGAACAGTTTTGTAACCTACACAAACCATTTTCTGTGTGACTCCAGAGTGATGTAAGGAAGAGGGTTACAGAGCTTGATAGTAGAGAATTTGAGCAAAAGAGAAATTTAATTTCTTCTTTTTAGGCTGATGTCTCTTCCATGGTGCTGGAATTGGGCTATCCCTATTTCTGTAGGAATCTCTCAAATACTTGAGATTATACAAAGTCTTGTTCTGGCTCTAGGAAATGAGGCCAAGGGAGGGGGAGTAGATGGGAATGTGCCCCATGGGGCTGGGTTGCACCAATGGGAAACTAGAAGGTGGGCAGAGCATGGTGTGTGAACGCAGGTTCCTGTGTGGGGACGGCCATGTAGGGTGATTGCATTTGTGATAATACCATTTGAATGGGAAGTCTTCTACTGCCCCTCCAGAGCTGAGCCTTGGAGTGGGATATTCAATAAGGAAACTAACAATTATAAAATGTACAGAATAGAATATGAAAAGTGCCACAGACGGGTGTGGTGAGTAGGAAGGCCATGCCCAACTGGGATTTGGTGAACTAGGAAATTAATGAGTCAGGGTGAGGGACATTTGGGCTGGACTTGACGGGTGTGCCGTGGTTTGAAGGGTGATGGGGATAGACAGAAGAAGCATTCCACCTTCAAGTCTGAGCACCGAGGTCTGATTAGTAGAGTTGTGAGGGAAGGGGCCATTTGATCCTTCAGGCCACTGTTGGGTATGGAAAATGGAATTAGATTAAAGGAACTCCATAATTCCCTAATTGTCCTTATCCCTTTCTCATTCCCTCTGTCCTGTCCTTTCCTTTCAAAAGTATGTATTAATTAATTAATTAATTTGCAGGGTTTTTTTTTTTTTTTTTTGGCCAGGGCTGGGTGAACCCACCACCTCTGGCATATGGGGCCGGTGCTCAACTCCCTTGAGCCACAGGTGCTGCCCTCAAAAGTATTTATTGAGGACCCCTCTGGGCCAAAGTTGAAGGCCATCTCCTTGTTTCATGGGAGTGGGCCTATTGGTCCACTGTCTTCACTTGTCTTCACCCTGCATGGTCCTCATTCACACAGTGCCAAGGCTGGTCTGATAAAGCACGAGGCAAAGGCAACAGTATGTCACTTATGAGATTTGGTTATAAAAAAAACTATGGTTCCATCTTGGATGTGCTCTTCCTCTCTTGTATCACTTGCTGTAGGGGGAGCCAGCTGCTGTATGAAGAGAACACTCAGAAGAGTGTCCATGTGGCAAGGGATGGAGGCCTGCTGAAATCTTGTGAGGAGCTGAGGCCTGCCAGTCATCACACGAGTGAGCCTGGATGTGGAACCTTCCTCCCATCCCCTCTTGGGCCTTCAGATCAGACTGCAGCCCCAGCTGACAGCTTGACTAAAACTCATGAGAGTCCTTGGCCAGAAGCACCTCACTAAACTGCTTCCAGATTCCTGATCCAGGGAAATCTAATATAATAAATGTTTATTATTTTAATTTGCTAGAATGTGGGATGATCTAACATAGTAATAGATTACTAATATAAAGGCTACCTTTCTTGTCTTCATTCACTTTCCTGTTCCCTACTCTCTGAAGTCTACATTGGCTAATCAGGAACATGGCTACTTGAGGTATTGGCCTTAGATTTAGGTGAGAGATCCCAGGGCTCTACTGAGCCCTACTGTAGCTTTCTGCTGTCATGCTGCTTTATATGGGCTGGAAATCTGCAGGACCAAGAGAATTTCAGCCTGCCTGGCCTGGTGTCCCCTATGTGCTATAACCATCCAGGTACCTGGGATTCTTTGCCTAAAGGTCCCTAAATCTGCCTCTAGGACCTAGTGGCATCATGCCTGGGATTGACCTCCTGAGGGAGAACAGCACTGCTAGTAGTAAACCTGGGAAGCAAAGGATGAGTATTGTTATGGTTGTGGGTAGATCTGGGCTGTGTGGGCCTTGATGTATGCTCATGGGGCCATGTGGTATGGACTGGTGATGGGAGAGGAGGGAAGAGGATGCACCACAGGGCTGGCCCTGGTTCTCTTCCTTGACGTTCTGGCAAGGAGCTCTGAGAATTCTTAATTCCACATGGGCCTTCCAAGTGATTATGGAGTTGTATTTTTCAAGGAAGGACAGAATAGATTTTATTTAGCAATTTGTTACTGCAATTTATGACTTTTCAATATTTAGATGTATGGGCTACCATCTTTCTTGTTCAGACCCTGTAAGTGTTGGAGTCAGTTGTGGCCACTTGATTTCAAAAGGGATTTGTAGAAAATAGTTCTTTGAAACCAGAACTAGTCAGTCAGCCTGCAGGTAAGAAATGTATTTCTAGCTCTTGGAATGTGGGTTAAAATGGAAATGAATCATGCGTGAATTTTTACTGTCAGCTCTATCTAGATCTGTCTACCTGGATGAGTGGATGGATTGATGGATACATACCAGTCTTTCTATCTGTTCACCTACCTACTTACCTATCTAAATGAACCTTTCTCTTTTAGGACAATTTTTTCTTCTAAGAAGTGTTGTCTGCTGTATACATACTTTTTATTTCCTTTTAGCCCTCTCATTCATTTCCTTTAGGGCCATTCTTCTTAGAGACTGCTTTTTAATGTTGGGCTGGCTGGCCAAAGCTATTAGACACGCTGGTGAATTTGTGGCATTATTGGGTTTCTGAACTCAGTATCTTTGCCATTCCCAATTGGAAGACAATTTCTGACTTCTCCACCATTTTGTGATGTTGGAAAATACTTCCTTCCTGACTCAATCTTGTGCTGTGTCTTCTTTCATACAGTTCCTACATTACGGTCCAGGAGTTGACACATTTTAGAGGAAGAACATGTGATAGGAATCTATATTTGTTTTTTTTTGTTTGTATGTTTTGTTTTATTTGTAAAGCTCTTTGTCTAAATTATTTGTATGTGGTATTCTAGCCACTGGGGAAAAGATGTAGAAAGGGAATTATTTTCTATTCCAACTGGAAATGAGATCTTAAACATAAACCATGTTGCATTTAATAGTGGCTCTCCAGTTTTATCATGCTCACAGGAATCTTATCGGATTCTTGTCTTCTAATGAAATCCAAAAGACTGGCTGG
Source organism: Loris lydekkerianus (assembly GCA_963574355.1). NCBI lineage: Eukaryota > Metazoa > Chordata > Mammalia > Primates > Lorisidae > Loris > Loris lydekkerianus. Next base: position 21,417 of record CAUYPK010039763.1, on the reverse strand, counting down.
CCATTAGTAAAATCAGTGACCATTAAACAATGCTCAGGTTAACTGACCCATATCCTTCCTTCCCTAAAGTATTTGATAGCACCATTTTGGTAAATATGATATAGGAAAGCAATTTTCAAGTTATTTCCTGGTATCTAAAAGCATTTAATAATCTGCAAGTTCAAGATTATTTGGGGGTAGTTTTCTCAATCAGTGTGTGTATGTGCACACGTACACACATATGTTTTTTTTTTTTTTTTTTTACTTTAAGCTGATTTATTTCTTGTTTGTTTTCTGAAGTTGGCCCACATGCCTTCTGGCCAGGTCACAATAGGCTTGTCTACAAGAAATGTTGGTTCTGCAGCAGTTGCAGCACCAAATAGTCAGCATAGAGGGAGTATTCCAAGTTATCAGCATAACTCTAACAGACACATTTATTTAATCCTGACTCCTAGGACTTAGGCCATCAAGACCCTCCTTCTCTTTTGCCAGCAGAGTAATTGCTACCACATTTAACTCTATGAACATAGTACAGTTTCCCTGCAATTGTGGTTAACTAAGGAGAAATCCTGAGACACAAAAACCTTGGTTTCTGTGAGACATATACGTATGTCATTGAAATATGAGCACTAGCCTTTACAATGGTATCCTTTTAGAGAGCCAGGGTTGTCCGAGGCTTCTTGGAAGGAATCTTAAAAGAGTTTGGCAGTGCTGCAAACATTTTTTTTTTCTTTAACCAGAGGAGCGGGGGTACAGATCAGGGAAAGAGAGAGGGAAACAGGTGGGGGTGGGTGGTTATTATTATTATTATTATTTTTTTTTGGTCAGGAATCTGGCATTATTCAGTGGAAGATGTTTAAGCCCATTTTTAGACAGGGGCCTTAGAGTCTGACCACATTCACCCTGTAAATGTTCAATTTGCTGGATGGTTTTCTATGGGGAACATCTCCAAAGTATGGCAGCTGATGACAATCACTGCATTGAGATCAAAGCTTTGATGCTCTATGTGTTGATACCTGAGAACGTTATCAGAGGGAATATTGAACTGTCAGCAGCAGATGTTAAAAGGAAGCATTTACCAGGGATCCTGTGAATTATAAGAAGCTAAAAATACGTTGCCTGTTAAAAAAGTTTTTTAAAAAAACCTAGTTCTATAGTTCTAGTAGCTTCAGTTTGGCTTTGTATAGTAGCCATCTTGAATTTGTAGTCACAATTAGGACATTGATTTGTCTCTTACAAATCTGTGGCATGGATGCATTTCCTCTGGGGGATGCCAGTGCCATATCCATATTCAATTCACTACTTGAGTTTTCAAAAGAACCAGAACATTTAGGAAATAAACAGACACCACACAGAGTACGTCTGCTCCAACACACACATGTGTGTGGCACCACATCTGTGTGATCACATTTGTCTTTTGGAAATTTGGAAGACACATTAATAACTTAGCTGGTCTGTAAGTCTCAGAGTCCCTGGTAAACTTGCACAAATCCCTGCAGTGCCCACAGAAGGTGGGCTAAGTTTGTCCTTAAATGAGTACTTAGAAATTGAAATCATCAGCAAGTGCCTATTTGATAGTGAGAGAGAGAAGGTTAGAGCAGGGAGTTGGGGCGGAGCAGCTGAGTCTAGGTTTGGGAGGCTGGCACTGACTTCCATTCTGCATATATTTTCTGAGCACCTCCTAGGCGCCAACTCCAGGATGAGCAAAATTGGCAAACTCCCAGATTTCACAAACTTCACACTTTGGTAGGGGTGATGGACTTCAAATAGGTAATTACACAAACACGTGACTGCAGACTGTGATAACTACTGTTAAAATTTAGCACAGGATACTCTACAGGGGTAAAATCAGGGAATCTTATTTAGATGGGGAAGGTTGAGGGGCACTTGGGGAGCTTCTACTCCTGAAGTGACATTGACATTGAGACCTGAAGTTGTAGTTGACAAGAGGAGAGAGAAGGGGGAACTTTTTAGGTTGAGGGAAGGAAAGGTGCCCAGGCCATGATGTAGGGATGGGCTCTGCCTGTTGACTGTCTTGGCGGAGAGAGAGGTGGAGGGGCTGGACCAGGATAACAGGAGGTTGGTTGTGAACAACAAGCCTGTCTCATGGACAGACATTTTTTACCTCCCACAGGAAGGGGATGGAACCTTCATTCAGTTTCTATGAAGGTTCTGATTCAACTTTGAAAAATAAGATGTCCTTAAGCAATTTAATAAAACTGTCTCTTTACTGAACACAAACAGGAATTCACCACCCATTGTTGATATGTCATTTTGCAGAGTGTGTGTGTGGGGGGGACTTTGGTCTTACTGTTTCAGTAATTCCGTGTCTGCTATTGGTTGGGCTATGAGAAAAAACAAGGCTTGTGTTGGATCATCTGGGAAGATTCACAGCAGACCTATTTCAGTTTTGTTTTGCTATGCTTTCTCACGTCAATAGAATCTCTGTCATGCCAATAAATCTCTATAAGTATTTCTTCAGTTAATTTGAAATATACAGATTTTGGGGAAAAATACTTCTTTTTGCTCAAATTCTAGGGTCAAATATCATTCTCGAACGTTTCAGACCGAGGCCATGATTGAGAACATTGGCAAAGAGACTCCAAGAGAGAAACAAGGAACAAAACACGGTTCCATGTCCCCATCTTCAACATGTTGGCCAGGTGCACTGGGAGCTTGGCCAGATTACTTGGGGCAAAGAAATCATTGGGGAATTAAGGGTGGAGTACCAACCTGACCTTGGTTCTCTGAATCATTTACTGTATGATGTGATAAAAGGAAATTTTATTTTTGTCAAACTTCCTACCAAAATGACTTAAAGGGACGCCATGTTGGCTGTGAAGAGCTGCTTTCCACTTGTCCATTCGACAAGCTTGGCAGGCGTCCTCAAACTTTTTAAACAGGGGGCAAATTCACTGTCCCTGAGACCATTGGAGGGCCGGACTATAGTTAAAAAAAAAACAACTATGAACAAATTCCTATGCACACTGCACATATCTTGTTTTGAGGTAAAAAAACAAAACAGGAACAAATACAATCACACTGCCTCATGTGGCCCGCAGGCTGCAGTTTGAGGACGCCTGGAGTAAAGTGTGCTCTGTGCTACATTCTGGGTCAGGTTTTCTAAGAGACCCCTCCTTCCTTCTACTCTAAAAAATGCCACTCTGTCTTTACACTCAAATGAGAACATAAAACCCAAGTTCTTCCACCAAAAAGTAGTGTTAGGGAAGCATCACATGGATAGTGCAGACAGAAGAGGAAATCACAGCTCGTAGGTTGTAGAGCGACTGTGGGCAGAGGGTCAGGAGATGGGGAGGAGGAGGACAGAGGGCAGGAAGGGCTGGCCACAGTGGCACACACTGAGAAGGGAGGGTCCCTGGTTGGGAGAGGAGCACCAAAGCCACAGTGAAGGGTGATGCTTGGGGGAAACCAGAGTCTAGTTTCATGAGGGTGATGTGAGCCCCTATTTTATTTGGAGAATGACTTCTTGGGAATGAGGGAAGAAGTACTGTGGACGTGATGAGTAAACTATATGGGCAAGAAACTGGCAGATCCTCCGGAAAGCTCTCAATACAGAAAGGGAGGAAGGGGTGCCTGAAGGGTCATGTCCTTGTTGATTTTATGCACAGTTACGGACGTTTTTCTAATCCTAAAAGTCACATGCATGCAATACAGGACTAGGGAAATACAGAAATTATGAAGAATAAGAGCAGCTCATGGTCTTGCTGCTCTGAGATGACTTGGGCTCACTTACACATGCATGTGTGTGTTGTCACACAGCCACACGCCACACATATGTTGTAAGAAAAAACGGGTTGGTAGCACTAAAACTTTTTTATGTTTTATGAGTAATTATGTATTGTGAACCCTGTTTTTGTAGCCTGAAATAACCTATGGGAATATTATTTTAATGGCTGCAGAATGTTCTGTTGGAAGGATCTGACACAATCTCCTGGGTTGCTGTCATTTTGCTAAATACTTTTGCTGCATTCAGATTCTTGCTAACATGCATAACTATTTGTTTTTATCTCATATTATTTCCCTGGAACCAATTCCTAGCTGTGTAATTACTTGTGGCATAAGCATGGTCCAGGTTTCTTGTGCATCATACCAAATTGTGAGGGCCCACTCTTGACCTGTTTATTCTTAGATGCGAGTAAACATGTCCTCATTTTGTAAGCTTGCTTCTACCACAGGGATATATACTTAAGGCTTCTTCCAATTTTCCCAAATCAGAAAGGGATACCAATGGCCAAAATGGTGAATGCCTTTGCACTTCAGGCCGTAGAAGAAAACCACCTGGTGTGACAGATACACAACGTATGGTGTATCTGGAGTATTATTCAGCCATAAAAAGAAATGAAGTCCCCAAACCTGCTACGGTGTAGATGAACTGAAACTTTGTGCTAAGTGAAAGAAGCCAGACCAGAGTCAGTGTGATGCCATTTATATGAAATATCCCGAATGGGCAGATCCATAAAGATATAAAGTAGATTGGGGCTGTGGGGAGGCCTCTGCTGGGTGAGTGTTGAGTTTCCTTTGGGGAAGATGAAAACCTTTAGGCACTGGGTGAAAGAGACGATGACACGGCGTTGGGAATATACTGAGTACCATGAAGTTCCCTGTTTAAAATGGTTTGGATGGTGAATTTTATGTTATGTAAATTTTATCCCTATGAAGAAAAAACAAAACAAAACACTACTTGGTGTGTTGAGTTGCTCAGGGAACCAAATAAGAGGATTTATTAGGGATTGTAAGGGTCCTCTTTGTCTGCTTCAGCTTATGGAGAAGAAATGCATATTCCTTTTGGAAACAGAAGAAATTCCTTCAGTGCTTTGATTCCAGTAGATAATAAGTATTTTTCTAGCCATTCTCCAGGTAAATACAGAGTTTAGCACATTTCTTATAGAATTTAGTTGTCTTCAGAGAGACTTTCTGATAGGATATGATCTAGTTTTTTCAAAATAATTTTCTTAAGGCAGCTGGAGGTGGCGGAGTTTCAACATGGTGGTGGGGTCCTGCTCAGCCTAAAGATCGCCCGCGGAGCCCAAGCCACGGATCTGCTCACAGAAGTTCATCTTTGTGTTATAAAACGTCTCCCTGGTTCTTTAATTGCCCATTGCACAACGGAATGGGTTCTTGACTATAAAGTTAGCTTGAGAGTGTCTCTGGGAATTAAAATCTGAATGTAAATTAGCTCACCTGGCCTCAATTTTCAGAAGTAAAATATATTCGCACATCTCTGTGAGAGTTGCCAAGTAGCTTGCTCATTGGAAAATTTTTAATTACAGGGAAATGGCATTAAATCTTTTTCTCTCACTATCTCTGAGATCTAAGTTTTTTTTTTTAATGACAGTTTTGGCTTTCGTTATGCATTAGAATCAGTGTTTCTGAATGTTTAAAGTTATTGATAGAAAATAAAAATAGTATTTTGTCGGAAAAAATAGATAAAGAAAGGAAAGTACCTGGAAAATTTCATTAGAAGGTAACGATGGTGGAAATGAAATTTCCATTAGCCTTATTAACAAAACCTAGGGGACTTTTGAAAGGTGTTTTAACAGAAAAATCTAACTCCAGAGACTCACAATTAAACCCCAGAGATGAAAAAAATCAACCCCCTCATCTTGATAAGTTACCAGATTTGTGATGGAGGAGAAGCTGTCGGTGTCAAAGATGAGCCCTCCCCAGGCCAGAGCTGAGTCCCTCACTGCACATCTGCTCATTCAGGAGACCTCTGTGCGTAGTGCCCACCTGCCTCGGGTCGCACAAAGTTCCCCTGGTGCAAAGACTCTGAGACGCCTTTGACGTCAGTGTTGTTGTTGAGAATGCAAGGTGCAGAGATTAGTGGTATTGATACAAAACAGATTTAAATAAAGGGCAAATGTGCTCACTGGCTGAGGAGATTTAAGAAGACTTCAGAGAGAAAATGAGCCTGGAGTTGGCCCTTGAAATGCAGGTAGATGGTTCTTCAACTGACCAAAAGGAGGGAGGGTATTTTATGTTGGGGAAATAGCAAAGTAGGTCAGGAGTGAGAGGAATGGCTGGAAGCTCACCGTCTGCTGGAGGCATACTGGCTGCTCCCACTTGACCGAAGCGGAGTTCCTGAGAAAGCCTTGTGGGATAAGAGACCAGACAGGGAGGGGCGTGATGGGGCACAAGAGGCATTGCCAGGTGCTCTCCAGATTGGGCGCCCTGGGCCTCGCTTCTCTTGTGGGGTCTGCTGAGGATACTTGCTGTTCCTTAGGTCAAGCCACTTTGCTGTACTTGTCTCCCTGTCCCCTCTGACAAAAGCCCCTTACATGGAGGGATAAATATGACATATTTGAAGAGCACTTGAAAATCTTGGACTTAAAAGGCATTTTTTTTATTTGTTTAAAAATAAAACAAAGCCCTTCTCATTTTATTTGGGGCTGTGATTCTGTAGTGAGTTGAAAGAAGTAAACTGTTCTCTGGCAGTGAATTCCCTCCCAGCATCTGATGACGTAAAGCCCAACAAGGCAGAGCCATGTGACACCCGGTACTTTCAGCTCAACACCTTCTTTGGGGGAGACATGTCATACACATTATTCAAACCAGACAGGGCGGTGAAGATGCACGTGGGATCCCAGAGAGGCTTCAGGGCTGAGAGAGAGGAGGAGCCTTGAAGAAGGGATGAGGACAGGAGTGTCTAGAGTGTGCTGAAGGCCTTTGGGACCTGGGCAGGGAGGAAGACCAGCAAAGCAGGCAGCTGTCACAACTGAGGCACTTTGCTTTGTCTCCAGGAAGCCTTTGTATGAACCATGAGTGGAGATTCCAATTTATGGTTTAATTTTTCCTGGGCCCAAATGGGGTTACTGATAGGTCTGTTTTTAACTTCACTCAACAATTTCCATTTTTCACCCATCCATCCATCCACACAGCCACACATTCACCCATCCATCTCTAACACTGTATGTCACATAACCTCACTGGAAGGAAGCATATCATATGCTGGCTTACTTATCATCCTTACCCTCACCCCATTCCTTAGACTATTAACTTCATGAGCGTTCAGGGCATATCTGTCTTGCTCACTCCTATGTCCTCAACACCTACATAAATATTTATCAAATGAATTAAGTAACTCATTATCATTTTCTAATTCATCAAACATTATGTGCAATTATGCTCCAGGCTTTGTGCTAGATATGGAGTATACAAAAATAGACAAGGCATGTCCTTGCATCCAAGAAGCTAATATTGGGGAGCAGGTAAAATAACACATTAAAACACATGTTCTATAATAGTGATACATATCATGGGAAAGAAGTAACTCCAGTTCTTAAATCCCCACTATGCACTAGATCCTGTGTTTGTCATGTTTGGCAGGTGTATTCCTCTCCCGAGACAAGAGTCTTACTTTGTCGCCCCCAGTAGAGTGCTGTAGCATCATAGCTCACAGCAAATTCATACTGCTGGCCTCAAGTGATTCTCTTGCCTCAGCCTCCCAAGTAGCTGGGATTACAGGCACCCACCACAACACCCAGCTGTTTTAGGAAGTGGGATCTCACTCTAGCTCAGGCTGGTCTCGGACTTGTGAGCTCAGGTGATCCACCAACTTGGCCTCCCAGAGTGCCGGGATTATAGGCATGAGCCACTATGCCTGGCCCAGTATATTTTTCTTGTAAAGCATAATCTCCATCCTATAGATGAAGAAACTGAGGCTCAGAGAGATAAAGTGACTTATCTATTGTTAATAAAAAGTGCTGTGATAATATGGAAGAGAGCGTAGTTCATTATGTTGGAGAAGGAATATAGAACCAGTCAAGGGAGGCCTTCAAAGGAGGGGACAGTAGTGCTGAGACTCGAAAGAGAAGTAAGCGAGATTGCACCCAGTGGAGGGGAAAGGAAGGGAGGAGGATCTCTTTCTGGCAGAGATATATAGGAGAACAACACCAGCTTCCAAAGGAAAATCCGTAAAATATGTGGATCATTAGTAAATAAGGCCCACGAGCCAGTGTCCCTGGAAATGAAAACAAGATGCCTGCTCCCTCCGCTCCTAATGTTCTGTGGTGTTGTCTTCCAAGAAATGGATGACAGTCTTAGAATTAGTGGGCTGAGTCAACGTTCTCAAATTCTGATCCCTGTAATCAACAGATTAGATTTTCTATAAAGGAAGAATAACCTTTCAGAATAAAAGAATGCCCCAAACTTTTGTAATTCTGTCTCAGTCGTTCCATTCTGCCTTGGATGGTAGCCTTTGTTTGGTATTTAGCCACAAAAGATATATCCAAACAATCTCCCCCTTTTCCATCTCTAAATTATATGGGTCATTGCCTTGCCCTTAACTCCAGTTTGACAGCCCCACTTTGGTGCGAGGAGAAACTAACAGTATCACGTTCCTCTGCCCTAAACAGTTAATTCATCTCACATGGTTGAGCGGGCCCTTCCCAGGAAGGGGCTGCCCAAGCTCAGAGCAGGGTCAGACCCCACTGTCATTGGGGGTGAGGGCTCTGGGGAGCAACAGCTGCTCCCCTTCCTGCCTCTTCCCCTTTAGAGAACATTGAATAGTCAATAAAAAATGTTTTTTTCACGTGTTCATCTTCTGTAATTGCAATACCTGACACACTGTAATGTTATTAATTAAAAATGTGGGACTAATGCTAAGAATTTGGAGAGACTGGAAGAAGTTATGTTTGCTGGATGAGTTCCCCAAATTTAAAAGAGATGAATCAATCTGGAATTAAAAAAAAAAAAAAAAGTATCATCATTGGCAGATTGAAAACAACAACCCAAAAAGCAAAACTGTCTCTATGGCTGTCTCTCAGGATTCCAGCTCCGTGTGTAAACACAGATCCTTGAATATCTTTGGGATCCTGGCAGTGGCTCTGGTTTTACAACTGTTTTGCTAAGGTGTCCACTGGTATTAAGCCCTCCTGCTTTTGATCATTTTGATTTGCTTTCTCCTCCTGAACTGTGTTTCTGTAACCAATTTAGGGGCCTCCATATTGGATTTCAGCAGCACCGCGGCGGGGCCGGTGGCCTGGAGTTTGAGCTCCTTTGGGTGCTGGCTCTCTCCTGCCCTCTGGTTTTCTTTGTGTCATCACGAGGCCTTCTGGGTCATTCATAGGCTCGTGATTACAGAAGCTCTTAGGGGTCCATCATACCCTAGGGCACCTCCCAAAGTCATCATCTTGGGGTCTGCCCCAAAGAAAGGGACACAAATCAGCAATACTAGAAGAATGTCCTGGTCGAGGGATTCAGCTGGCCATGGTCAGCTTGAGGATGAGCTCTTCCTTTGCCCCTCCCTTAATTTGCTGGATAATCAGGCAAAGCAAATTGACCATTTTTCTTTTAGAATCAGCAGAAATATTGTATCCTGATGAGCAGTATATACATTTCATATATACACGTATATGTATATGTGTTTTTCTCTCTCTATTAAAGACTTCTTTGCCAGAAGACAAATTCTTAAGAATCACTAATGTATTTATTATTAGAGGGGGCTGCTTCCAGGACCTGTTGACTATTTCCAATCTTGAAATTTGTAAAATCTCAACCCTGTTACCAGCATCTGTCTGGAGTCCAACATTCATCTTCAAAAAGCTCTTCCCAAGATGGTCCTCAATTTCCCTCTTTTTATGACCTGCACCCCCAAGGAGAGTTTCACGGGGCTTATCTCCCATTCCCACAAGCAGGTCTCACCTCCCCTCTTATAAATCTCTGCAAGACAATGGGAGACAAAGTGAAATTCTGCCCCCTCCTCCTTCCTGTTTCCACTGCAGAGTTTGCAGGTCTGGGCCAGAGGGGAGGTGCAGAGCTTGTGCCCAGGAGCACAGAATGCAGTAATAAAGACGCACAGACGTTCAGTCCATTTGACTACACAAGCCCAGAGGGATGAAGACACCCGAGCACTTTATTTAAAGGTCCACCCCCGGGCCGAGGGCTTTGAGACGGCTGGCCCTTTCCTTGTCTGCTGTTTGGTCCTGGGGAGAGGCTGTTGGACTGTTCGGGGCATTGTCTCTGGGAACCTAAATATTCCTCCTACGGCAGAATGCCCGTGTGGGAGCCTTTCAGAGGCTGGGAGGCCACCAGGGGGTGGGGGGTTCGCTAGTTCAGAGAAAGGGGAGGGAGGGAGCCGCTGGCTCGGGGAACAATGGGGACGGGAGGTTTGTAGCTCAGAGCCCTGTGCCCCTCTGAACTCTCCTCCTCTGACCTCCCCGAATTAGACCAAACAATGGAATTGTGGGAATGCCAAAACCTAAGCAGCTTTGCCAGCGTTTTTGCATTTCTGCTTGAATCTTGTTTCCAGATGGAGGACGGTCAGTGAAGGGAGGGCGTCTTGGTGGCGGGTAATCCATGTTAGGCCACATGAAATGGAGTGATGGCTCTGTCAGCAAGTGGTGGTCATGATCCTAAGAGTTTTGGATTTTATTTTTCTTTAGACTTTTGACATCGCTGGCTGCCCGTGCCCGACTGCCACAGCGGGCCATGAAAGACATTGCTTTGAAGCAGATTTAAATCTGCAGATCAAAAATGTGTTTAGTCATCACTCAATATTGGCAAAATTAAAGGAGCCCCCAAATCATTCTTATTAAAGAGTTGACACTCAAACATCTCCCAACCAGAAAAAGTCCGTGGGAGGGTGGGGAAGGGGGGATCCTTTGGGGTTGTCAGTACTCTGGATCTTAGTGACTTTCACTTTACTCTCTTCACATCCATTTCTGATTTGAGAAAGGGAGAGAAGTTTCAGATTCATTCCATTCGTGTATTAGAATGGTTAGGGACACAAGAGCCACAGAGGTTTAAACTTTATTTGGAGAAGTGGACCCTGAGACTTTAGAAGTCTCTGCCTACAAACAGTCCCCAACCGCAGTGGAAATTGCCATGAAACATACAGCCCTGCTTCTGATGTGTTGCCACAGTTTTTGGGTTTGGAGTGAACAGAAAACCTACAGCAAGCAGTCATTTTAAAGGACATACACTTTTACTTTTTACATTTTTCCAAGCTAGAGAAATGCCCACATTTTCCAACCTCAGAATGGAGATTCTATTCAGATCTGCTCAAACTTTGGTTGAGGACTATTAATTTCTTATCTTTGGGGGTTTTGCTACTCCTGGTTAATATAAAAGTTTATTCCAGAGATCTATGTGGTACTTACACTGATTGTAGGTTAACCTATAGCAAAATTTTTAATCTCTGTTGACATGGATTTTCTGCTTCTGGGCCACATATGTCTGTGAGTGCCTGCTCTAAGACTGGACAAAGAAATGTCTTTCTCCTGATAGCCTACACCAAATGAGATTTAGAGGGCTAATCATGTTAAAAGAAAAAAAAAAAAAAATGACAATACATTCTGACCTGCTCCATCACTTAAAAAAAAAAAAAAATCTGCCATTCTTATTTTCTTTCTGTTCTAATTCTTTAGTTCTTTATTAAAATTCAATTTATAATTCTAGTTGCATTTTCTTCAGAAAAGTGTTGTGTTTTGGGGACAAGTTGGAAAACAAACCCACTGGTTCTTTGGTTGTATGTGATACTTGCTAATGGTGAGAAATAGTCTCTGAAAACAAACCGAAACTAAAACAAAACCAAAGAACCAGGAGGGTGCTGGATCCTAGGGAGAGAGAAGGTTTGCTCTGGGCTTGCCAGGATCCATCTGGCTTAGCAGGTACCACGCTGGGAACTGCATTTAAAGACACACTTTGCCAAGACAGAGCTGGTGACCCATGGGGATTTCTGCTTCCTGGTGTTCTGGCTTGACTGCTGTGTGATTTGCATAGGGAATGTTTTTCACTGAGTTTATACTCACAGAAGTCCGCACTCCTACCTGTTACTTAAGCCCAGTCCTTGTCAGTGATTGCTGTCACCTACTTGACTTCTGAAGGCATGTGGGACTCTGCCAGGTACACTTGTAGGGACTTGGGGATATATTATGGTGGACAAGACAGGCAAGGCCCTTGCCCTTGTGAAGTTTTTGTCCTAGGAGGCAACACTGAGAGGAAACCACATAACAGACAGTTACCGAGATCTCTGCTGAGAGTGCTGTGTGCTGGCTAGAGAACAGCGCAAAGGGGCATGATAGAGGGTCGCGGGGGTGGTGGTGATGGAAGGTCACTGTAAGGGTGACACAAAGCTGAGCTTCATGACACCCAAGGAAGCGGCATGCTGTGCACAGGGAATAGCATGAGGCTATTAACATGAGGCTGGGCTGAGGTTGCAGAGGTTTAGCCTGGCTGGACCAGAAAAGGTGATGGGGTGGTGGTGGGGAGAACGGAAGGGATGACAGTGGAGGCGATGGTCAGGCTGGGTCAGCCTGTGGAAGCCACAGGAGAGATCCTGGAGAAAGCTCTGGGCTTGACACCCAGGGTGGGACCAGGTGCCTGTTGATAGCTCTTGCAAATCTGATTCTGAAACTCTAACTGGAGCCCGCATGGGCTGTAAGGAGGCTGGCTGCCAAGTTCTCCAAGTCTCACCGCGTTCCTTGGAGAAATGATAAGGAAACTGATGACAAGGACAGGAGGACACTTTGAAAGGTGATGGGCATGTCTGCAGCCTTGACAATGGTGAGTGTTTCACTGGTATATTCTTAGATTCTAATTTACCAAGATGCATATGTTGAATATGCACAGCTTTTCACATGGCAGTCATACCTCAATAAAGTGACTAAAACCAAAGAAGAAGTCACGTGGCTGTGAGCAAGCACTCCAGCCCTATTTTGCAAACAGAGAGACAATGGTATAGTGAGGGCCTAGGAATTGGCTCCAATGACTCACCTGAAATAAAGCCCCAGTGTGCTGCTTTGAGGTCTGCAGCCCGTCTTCCCCCTGTACCGCCTCATTATTATGCACTTCAGTGGGTGTGATCTGAAAGAGCACATTGTTTCAGAATCAATAAAGGGCTGAATCCGTGTAGTGCACTGAACGTCTGAGCTCCAAGTACCTCCTTATCACCAGCGCACAGTAGTGGCGAGGTCCAAATAAAACACATTATGGAGCTTTGTTGACTCTCCAGGACTAGCAGCTGTATTAATAGAGCTCTTTATACCCATTGCCTTTATGAACCGAGTTTTCTCACTTTCATTTCTCTGGGAACTTCTAAATAAAGCTCTTGCTGAAGAATGACAAGGGTATTTGAGTTGAACAGTTGAACAGAAACCATTTGCTCCACGGAGATCATACTTGCAAAATAGGGGGGAAAAATAAAAGACCACCCCCATTCTAAGAAGGAAGGGAGGAGGAGTTTAATTACTTGCTTTATTGCACGCATTCCATAGCATGGTTAAATTTATGACATTGGGCTGATACATTTAACATTAACTTCATGAGACGGATTATCTCTAAATCTACAATTAGAAGTTTTTTAAAATAAATTCACAGTTGTTTTTGCACTTAGAATCTTGGTAATTGTTCATTAGATTTAGCCTGTGCATGGATATGGTACCAAAGCAGTTTTGAAAAATCTGGATTATGGGCAGTGCCTGTGGCTTAAAGGAGTAGGGCACCGGCCCCATATACAGGAGGTGGCAGGTTCAAACCCAGCCCTAGCCAAAAACTGCAAAGAGGAAGAAGAAAAAAAAAAAAAAAAATCTGGACTACCAGTATTATGCCATCATTTAAAACTCTTAATAAAGTTCTTGCTTATTACCCACTTTCTGTTATGGAGTAGGGTGGTGTTATTACTGCCCGGTGGGCACTTCGAAGATGAATATAGTTTCAAATAGCACCAATTCTAGCAAATTCAAAATGGCCTTGTTTAGAAACGTGTTTGAAAAAATTCCATTTTATAGACCCATAGGCCCGATCCTTGTAAGTATGTTTTGCTTACTTTATATACTGTTTAAATATTTTTTGAGTCAGTATAAAAAAGTAACTTTTTAAAAATAAAAAACTGGATTTCTAACATCTGTTAGAGCAGCAGCATTGGGTCCACTCGGAATCCATAGTCCCTGACACTTCCATCGTCTCGCCATCCCTCCAGCTGCCAGTTTGCGATTTATCAAACACTGGTGTGTTTTTTGGAGTAGAGAAATATTTCTCTGTCTTCATCAAATGTGGAACTGTAGGAAACTGCCCGGAGTGTATGCTGAGCAAAGCGTGGTGCGTGCTGCGTTTCACGTTCCCACATCACGTTCCCACTGACCCGACGACGGGCAATACTTAGTGGGCCCTTGAATTCATTTGCATTTACATCCCCTGAGCTAGAATACCTCTTCTGTGAGGTCTCAGCTTAAATGTCCTCTCCTCACACCACCCGCCCTGATTCGCCTGTGGGATTATCTGGCTGTGCTCTGTACAGCCGGAACAACAGCCACACCTCCGTGTCATGGGGCATTTCCTCATCTGCCTTTGACTCTGAGTTCTATAGAGTCAGAACTTTCTTTTCATTGCCATACCCTGCTTCTAGGACATAGTAGTTGTGCAATAAATGTTTTTCAAAAACAATGAACGATGTCCCCCTCATCTGGATTTTGGATAAAAATAAAATGTAATGCCATTTCATTTGAGTCCTTGGAACAACCTTTTAAATAATTCATCATGGAAACTGGAAAAGGACCATTTCTTTTACTTCTAGAGCAGTTGGTCTGAGGAACTGTCTGAAAGAGAACACTCCTGCAGTAAGCACGTCAGTGCTACGCGCCGGCTGCTGCTCTTGGGGCTACAGGTGCTATGGCTCTGAAGCTTTTGCTCTAGTAGTGAAATGCAAACAAGAACACGCAGAACAAAGAACATATGTCTAGATACTGACAAAGAAACAGGTAGGTGGATTGGAGAGTGGCGGGTGGCCATGGAGACTCTGTGTTTGGTGTTGTCAGGTAATGCCTTCCGTACCTACAGCCTCCCACCTGCTATTTGAAGTGAGATTTGACACCATCCTTAGGAAGATTTGGAGGAAGAGTGCTCCAGGTATAGCAAAGAGCAAGTGCAAAGGCCCTGCGGTGACAGCAAGTTTTGTGTGTAAAAGGGACCTGAACAAACCTGAAGTAGCTGGAAGAACTTAGTATGAATTGAGGTAAGAGAAGGTGCTGGACTAAGGTAGGAGCGTGGATTTTTTTTCTGTTCCCAGAGGTGCTGTGTGTTTCACAGACATATAGGCACGACATTCCTCTTGAAAGACTGAGTGGAGTCCTGGAGGACTTGTGGGTATGAGAATTTAAGAGACCTTTACTTGAATCTCCCCTTTACCTTCTTCCAAGCGTGACCTTGAGCGAGCCTTTCATTTCTCTGAGCCTTAGATTCCAGCTATAAGATAGTATTAATGCCTTCCATGGGATTTATCCCTCCCTCTGTTCATTCATCCCACAAATACCGCATTTCTACTGTGTATGAGGCCTTAGATCAGTATCCAGGGTCTGTTCTATTATCTATTATCTTCCCTCTAGTGTCCGTCCCACCCCAGCTGGGGAGAGCCAGACCCTTCTCCTCATGCCAAGGCCCCTAGGAGGGTACTTTGCTGCCCAGTTTTCAAAAATGAAGATTTGATTATATGGATTTGCTAACTGTAGGGTAGGTATTAATCTCAGCACTGGGTGCCCTCGTGTGACTTGAGTCAATGCTTTACCTTTCTCGGGCGTTTAAACCCTTTTTCCTCCAGTAGGGGAGGAGGACTTTCATTCACTGTCCAGGGAGCCTTTCTCAGGGAGCAGGCGCTGCCTTCGCCTCCATAGCAGATTGGCCCTAGTCTTAAGGAACTCGCCTTATTTCCATGCTATTACTGTTCTTGAGAGATTTATTATTAGCATTTTTTATAACTTGAAACAAGTGAAGAGGACTCTCTAGTTTGTGAAGGGGGAAATCTGGGGTGTGATGGATGCCTGTGAGGAAAACATTCACCCCTCCTCACCTCCCTTGGCACACAGGCTCCCTGGCGCACCCTCCCTGTCCCTCTGGAGGCTCCTCCTGTGACGCTGATACTCAGAGCTACTATCCCCTCCTCTGAGCAGGGGAGTCACAGACTCACTTCATCCCATCAGACCTTGGCTTTTACCTGCGTGTTTACTTGTCTGGTTGATCTCTTTAATCTCTGGAAGGAAACTCGACTTGTCCCAACAGATTTCCACTCCCCAAACCTGTTGCTCCTCTGTGTTTTCTACCTCGGCGAGTCTCAGTGCTGTTTCTCTCATTCCGGAAGCTGGGGAATGGGGAATTCGCCCCGGCAGACACCGTTCCCTTCTCCATCTCCTCCCCATAGGGAACCTGACATGGTTTTAGCTCTGAAGTACCTCCAGTGTGTGCATGGTCTTCCCCACACACACTAGTCTAAGCTACTGGAAGATCAGCCTCCTGCGCTCCCTTTCACCGCAAAGCAGCCAGAGTGGCCCCTCCAGAGGCAGATCTGATTGTGTGACTCCAGTGCCTAACACTCTGCAACTGTCACTCGTTCATGAATGAAAATGGAATTCCTTAATTCCATTGGCCTCCAGGGCTCTTCCCTCCTCTGTAGCCTCTTCGTGGGCTACACTCTGCCATGGTTGCCCCAGTGCAGCCACGCTACATCTTCCTACATTGTGGGCTCTTTGGCCCGCATACCCCCCGTCTGGAACCCTCTTCGACTCCCTGTTTGCTTGGGTGAGTCATGTTCACCTTGTGGTTCTAATTCCTTATCGCTGCCCAGGCACGTCTTCCCTGGCTGGGGTGAATCGTCCCAGGACACCACCACGTTGTGGCCTCCCATGGTTTGTTGGACTGTTTATCTCTCCCCTCCATTAGCCCGTGACTCTGTGGGTAAAGAACATTACCGATTCTCTTCCCCGCTGCTGGTACAGTACTTGGCATTGTAGATTGAGCAGAGGTCTCCTTGCTGAGAGCACTCAGTGAATATTAACTTCCCCTGTATGTTTTGGAGGGTGTGGTCATGTCAATCCCAGATAGCTGGGTAGGGGTAACGGATCTAAAGCCATCACCATCACTATCCCCACCATCCTATTACTCGCCCTGTCGCCAGTGTCATCCAGTATGACCACCAGGTCATCATCACTATCACCTCTTTCAACACCACCATGGTAATTTTAGTCCTGGCAGCACAGTAACACTAGTTGGTTTTTCCCATTAGGAACATAACTGGTCATTTATTATTTTCTTGGGAACATCTGAGCTCTGATGAAGTTTGCCTCAAATATTGATATTATGTTGGTTTTTGTTGATTTTTTTTAAAACTAAAAAATATAGTACTTTGCTTCAGGCCTCATAGGATTTGGATCCTTAGATTGGAAAATATAAAAATCCTTCCAAGGGTAACAACTAGGATCTCATTCACTCATTCAATAGACATGTATGGAGCAAGCTGCTGTTTTGGGGACACCTATATCCCAGGTTAGGGGCATACAGGCCTTCTTGGAGCTTATATTATAGTGATAGGAAATGGGCAACCAACAAATCAGAAAATATATGTTAGGAATATAAAGGTTATAATGAAAACAAAACAGAGTATGGGCTCTAAAAGAGCCTGAAAGACTCTTTTAGATTGCACAGTGTATTAGCTTTTTTGCTGTGTAACAAGCAACGCTAAAATCTCAGTGGCTCAGGATAACAAAGATTTATTTTGGGCTTCCTCATTTATTCATGGGCTCCTCGTTCACCTTAGACAATTGGCAATCAGCAACTATCTGGGCAGGTGCTTCTCAGGGTGGGTCTCAGCAGAGCAGGTGGGTGGGCGGAAACACAGAGCAGCTCCTGAGACTTCAGCTGAGCCTGGCCCACGGTCACTTACACTCACGTTTTTCTAGCCAAAGCAAATCCTGTGAGTGGTATCAGTGGAGAGACACAGCTGCTCTGCCTGCAGTGAGGGGTCTGCAAAGACACCAGGTGAGGGCATAGACATATTACCAGGAAACAGAGCTTAGGAAGCCCTCAGCATAGGTGACATTTAAACTGAGACCTAGACAGAGGGGGTGAACCAGCCCCACCATGATCTTGCAGCAGAGCAGCTTCGGAGGAGAGGATGAAACACAAAGAATCAGGTGGGGCTGGATGGGTGTGAGCAAGAGGACACTCGGAGAGCGAGGCAGGTGCCTGGTCACGTGGGTCTTAAGACGTGTCTATACTTTCAAAAGAAAACTCTGGCTGTGTCTGGTCTCTGTCGCTGCCAGGTAAGGCTAACAGGGCAGGCTAGCTTTGAAAACCTTCAAGAAGGATGACCTTAAACTTTAGTCTTGTCTTTCTCAAAGGATTTCAAGGGGACCTCAGTAAACTGCAGGACAGGGTAGTCCATCTCCGGCCCCCTGTTCTATTGCAGAGTGTGGGCTGTTTCCTGTCCCCAAGAGCCTCTTGTCCCAGAGAAAGACGGAGTCCAAGGTAGGCCCCAGATATGTACACCAGTCTGGCACAGTCTCCTCCTAATTCAGAGCAGAAGCCTCAATAAGGAATCACTTTAGAAGAAAGGCTGTGCTTTAATTTATTGTTTTTTCCCTAAAGTTTAAACATTCTCTGCACTTGAGTGGCTGTTGCTTATGCATCTGACTTATTTAGGCAATTTACTATTGTGTGTGTGGTCCAATCCAGCCTGTTTTAGTAAAGTGTATGTTAGATGCTTGGAAATTATCCAGTGGGTTGTGTGTGTGAGTGTGTGAGTGGGATGTTAGATGGGGAAGAGGAAGTGAAAGGGGAGGAGGGAGAGAGATGGAGAGAGAGGGAGAGAGAATTCTAACTAGCATCGCAAGCACGATGTTCACAGACGAACAGAACACATTCCACTTGAAGAAATGATTCTTTTTTTAAATTTTGGCTATTGTCAGTCATGTGGCAAGCACACTGACATGGTTTAAATTAGTCTTGAGGAAGCAGTATACTCCAGAGCAGTGCGTGACTAAATTATTAAGAACAACCCAGGGGGACCAAGCACGAAGCCATCTCAGCGAATAGAAAAAACTTTAGATGGTGCCTTTTTTTTTTTTACCAGCTGTGTCCCTGGTCACTGAGCCTAATGTGTAACAGTTTGCCATGGACTATTTTGGGAGAAACAGTCATTTGATCAAGGGTACAGCTTTGGTTTGAAATTTTGTTTGGATCACTTGCCAGGAAATTGGGGTCCAAAAATTAAATATGAAAAATGTTAAGAGAATTAGAAACTAAGGCAGGGAGTTCCGTTTGCCAGATTTTGACTATTACTAACCTGTCAGAAAATAGTATTGCCAAGTGAGTCTCTCACGTTAATAATATATCATTTGTTCCTATGCTATAATTTCTGCAGAGTTCTTATGGATAAGTGGAGATATTGGAAGATTTACAAGTAAAAGGCCTAAGATGAAATCTCGGTTTGTTACTTGTGAGGGTGTAGACTTGGGCCAGTCATCTAACTTCTTGGTGCCTTGTAAAAAGGCCCTTTTAAGCTTTCAAGTACGTGCCAACATGTACGATAACTTTTTTTCCGTGGTATCTATGAGCTGAGGGTCACCATTGAGCACTGTAATTAGAGAGAATTAGGAAATAACAATGTTAACATTTTGGAAAATCCCTGGGGCTGTTTAATTGAATAACCAAAGAAATTAGGGCAAAGTGTCAGCTCTAACCCTTGGAGAGTGGACTTGGAAGATGGTGGGAAACATTATAACCACAGGCAACGGGAACAACGCTGGGCCAGGTTTAAACCTGATACTGTTCCGAGTCCCATAAGCTAATAAAGTACTTTGAGCCCTTATCTTGTTCTCATTTCCATATATTATGGGCCATGAGCTTGGGGTGATCATCAGTTCCTTCAAAAGAAAGAGAAGCCAATGAACGTGCAGAGTAGGTACAGGTGGGCTGGGGCAAGGAGATGCCTGCAGTGGGCGGGGACGGAGGCAGGTGTGAATCCGCAGGGCAGACCCCCTCCTCATCCCAGTCACTGCCTAGCACGACATAATAATCAAGGATCTGTTTGTTGCGTTGATAAACAAAAGAATTAACAGGGACAGAAGAAAGAGCTGGGAGTCTAAATCAGACTCTGCTTCTCCTTCAAATGCTAGCAGAAGTCCCCCCTCACCGGC
Organism: Loris lydekkerianus; assembly: GCA_963574355.1. Taxonomy (NCBI): domain Eukaryota; kingdom Metazoa; phylum Chordata; class Mammalia; order Primates; family Lorisidae; genus Loris; species Loris lydekkerianus. The sequence continues at coordinate 1,516 of CAUYPK010039763.1, read as the reverse complement.
GTGCTCTTTCCCCCAGCAGGCATCCTTTCTACCTTGATTCCCACAGATTCTACCATCAGGAGAATCTCCGGGCCTTTCTGTACTCAACTCTCAAGGTCACTTCTTTATTCAATCAGCCCTTATTTAAAAGAAGAGCTTTTTGCTTTTTCCCTAGTGCATCAGCTGCTCTTCAAAGAAGAAAGAGGGTGTTCTCCTTTCTTATTGGGCTCATAGCCTAGATGACAAGATTGTCATAAAACCCAAGGACCAACATTTTTTTGCCGAAGAAGATAGGCAAATGACCAAGAAAATTATACAAATTATACATCTTTAGTCATTAAGAAAAAGTAAATGGGAAACCACTTCATTCCCACTAGGATGGCTCTGGTATATAAAAAAAGGAAAACAGCAAGTGTTGGCAAGGATATTGAAAAGTGGAAGCTTCATGCACCTGTGCTTGTGGAAATGTAAAATACTGCCCTGCAAAAAACAGTTTGGGAGTCTCCTCAAAGATCTAGTGATTCCACAGCAAGACAATAGCCTAAAAAACTGAAAACAGACATTTAAACAAAAATTTATACACAAATGTTTATAGCAGCACTATTTACAATGGACAAAATATGTGAACATGTTAAATATCTCTCACCGGATGAATGAAACAGAATGTGGCATCTCCACACAATGGGATATTATTCGGCCATGAAAAGGAGCAGAGTGCTGACGCAGGTACCTGCCACGACGTGATTGAGCCTGGAAAACACCATGTTTAGTGAACGAAGCCAAAACGAAAACAGCTCCATATCGAATGATTCCATTTCCATGAAATGCCAAAAACCGTATATCTATAGAGACAGAAAGACCAGAAATTTCCAGAGCTGAGGCACGTGGGAATGAGGAGCGACTGTGTTATGGATACAGTTTCCTTCTGGAGCCATGCAAATTTTTCCAATTCATGGTGATAGATGCACAATTATGCAAATGTACTTAATGCCACTGGATCGTATATTTTATTTTATTTTATTTTATTTTATTTTATTTTATTTTATTTTATTTTATCATAGCTGTGTACATTAATGTGGTCATGGGGCACCATACACTAGTTTCATGGACCATTTGACACATTTTCATCACACTGGTTAACATAGCCTTCCTGGCTTTTTCTTAGTTATTGTGCTAAGACATTTACATTCGACATTTACTAAGTTTCACATATGCCCTTGTACCATGCACCACAGGTGTAATCCCACCAATTCCCCTCCTCTGCCCACCTCCCTCCTCCCTCCCCTCCCTTTCCCCTATTCTTAGGTTGTAACTGGGTTATAGCTTTCGTGTGAAAGCTATAAATTAGTTTCATAGTAGGGCTGAGTACATTGGATACTTTTTCTTCCATTCTTGAGATACTTTACTAAGAAGAATATGTTCCAGCTCCATCCACGTAAACATGAAAGAGGTAAAGAGCTATTTTTTCTTAAATCACCTTTCTGATGTCAAATCCAATCCAGGTGGATTATACAAACTACATGAGATTTTTATCTTA